>JAVQJF010113835.1:0-22026 GCA_036023855.1 Gadopsis marmoratus
CTCCTGTTTTGGGATAGGGAGTAAGGTAAGAAACCTGTATGTTCTGTTGTTATAGGTTATTTAGCTTTCAGTTGGTTTCTAGCTTGTTTTGTTTATTATGTTGGCTATACTCACCCCGATGTCATTGGCGTTTTGGGGAAATAAAAACCCGTTGGACTGTGATTAACTGGTGTGGCCTTGGTCGTTCGTGGTGACAGGAAAACCGTTGGGAGTTTGGTTATGTTACGTGCCGGCTCCCCTAGGCCGGTCGTAACAAGTAGCAGTCCTTAACATTCCCCAAATCCATTACATAATAATCATCTTCATCATATTCACAAGAGCAATCTCAGCTAATCCTTTACAAATAGACCTGCGTACCTGGAAGTATTTCCTGCTAACTCAGCTTAGGAAAGCGCGTAATGGATAAATGTCATGCATTACGCCAGGCCAACGTTGAGGACTGCTGAAGCAGCAGGACAGCACGCACCTCCGGCCAGATCCCTTAACATTATACCAGCAAAGTGTCATCCACATAAAACTGCACAAGCCAAGAATGTGGAAGGAGGAGACGTCACACAATTATAAAAACATGCTATTCCTTAGAGACACTCCCAGAAAGTCACTGTTTAACTTATATTTAGCCTGTAGCACTCGTTCATATTAGCCACCTGAGGTTTTACATTACAGCCTACCAAACAGGAATACACGACTAACCACTGAGCGTCAACATACATGTAATAAAGCTAATCAAAAGGTGACTGGTTCAATAAAAACAAATGTAAAGGCAAGGAGCTAATGGTCAAAACAGGCTTTGGAGGGCACGGGCCTGCCACATGACCTTGGCACAATGTGACTCTGTCTGACATTCACATCCTATCCCCATCCCAGCGTGATTACCTCACCTGAGAATACAGCAGCTTTAAATAGAATCTCAGAACTAATAGTAGAAATAACAAGGACATTCATGTCTCCTGGGAGTGTTGTGAAACTTCACTGTAAAATGGTAATTATAATGTCAAATGCATTAGCGAGTTCCAGTCTTAATCCTTAACGAGCACCTAAAAATTACCCCTGGACGGCGCAAATGAGAGTTCACTGCCAATTTAAAGTGTAACTACACCCTCAAATTCTGCTTGAACACTCCCTCCCTCCCAGCATATTTAAAAACATATATCGAGTGAGAGAACAACGGTAGGCATATGGGTCAGGGGGGTCAGGGAGACTGCCCGACACCGATTTGTGTCTTTTTATATATGAATGTCATAACATAGATAGGTCCCAACAGGTGGACTCTAAGGCAGCATTGGCTTAGACGGTTCAAGGCTGATTTTCTATGCACACTGCATAGAAAAACACCTACCCGTCACCACAATTAAGCTGTTAACAAGTTAATCTATGGACTTTATTTGAAATCACATTGAAGAAACATGAAGCCTAGTTTCCTTCCACCACACCACCAGGCTGCAGCACACAGCTGACCCCTCCTGGTGAACTGACAGAGCAGCGACTACTCCTCTCAGTCTTGTAGCTGATTAAACAGGAATTTTACGACACTTACCACCTTCTTAAAGTCGCTCTCTGCTTCATCTAGCCTCCCCTGCTTCAGAAGAAGGTTTGCTCTCTGAAGCCGCGCCTGTTCAAAAGAAGAAGAAGGAGGAGATATAGATGCATCACCACTGCTGACAGACAGGAGGGGCCAGTTTCCCAGCACAGCTGTGGTGCCTGGAGCTAAATACACACATATATATAGCAGCTTCTTCCAACTATTTACATAAATGTGTTTCTCGCAATTCCGTCAGGCCTCCAATGCAATTCTGCAGCCTGAAATAAACCGTCCGGCTGCGTGGGAAAGTAAATGAGCTCAGACCAGCTGATGGAAGAAACTCACAGATGTGAAGTCCGGTTTCAGCTCGATGACTCTGCTCAGGTCCGGCAGCGCAGACTTTGACTTCCCCATCGCTAGAAACACGGTGGCTCTCCTGTAGTAGGCCATGTAGTTCCTGGGATCTCCGTCTGACAGAAGGACAAAGGAAACACGTGTTGGAACTACAGTTCCCAGCATAAAAACAACAACAGCAAAAAAAAAAAAGTAAACACTGTGTTTTTTTTTTTACAAACTCACCCACAGCAGCGTGGAAGTGAGAGAGGGCATCGGCTAGTTGGCCAGCGGCGAGCAGTTTCTTTCCCATCTCCATGTGGCTGTCCACACTCCCATCCCTGCCGCACTTCGCCCCTGACACAAACACACGCCGCTGCGCATATTACTACAGACTAGCGTTACTCAGCGTCTGACTTATTCACGTCATGTACCGAGAACTGACAGACAGCAGCGTAAAGTTAGAGCGATAACTTAGCGAGGTTAACGTTAGCTGACATGCCGGTCCGTGTGGCTAACACACACAGAAAGACACCGACATTACCAACTTATTTGTCTCCGTTTTTCATCGCCGGTAGGTTCAAACAAACTGGTCACTTTAACTGATGAGCTAAAAAAAAAAAAACAGACGGCGCGCCTCGACTAGCTAGCGTGACGTTAGTCAGCAGCTGCCGAGTTGGCTAGCTAACGTTACCACTGACATTAGCTTCATAACGTTACTTTGACTAAGAGCAGACCGTCTGGACGCTTGTCAAAGTTCTGACTTCGCTACAGGCAACGTTGAACAGCTAGCTGTCATTAGCCTGCCTGGTAACGTAACGTCGGCGTCTTACCTTCATATCTCATGTCAATCAAAACGAGCACATATGGGATGTAAGTCAGTATTTTGTGAGCAACATGGTCTATGGAAACCATGGTTAGCCTGGCAGCAGAGAAGTCCTGTCTCGTTGTGCCCCGCAAACTTCAGCCGATGTTATTTAAACTAATGGTTCACTCAATCCACAGTCCCCATGTGTTGGCTGCCCGTCAGCGTTGCTTCTCCCTTTTCCCAGTCGCAGCAGGGCAGCGAACGCAACCGGCCGGTCGTGGGTGGCTGCGATTGGCTGGATTGGCTGTTGAACCCCGCCCACCTCCGTTGGTTCAACAGCGAGGAGCCACGGCAGCAGAGGACTGGATCTCTGCGTGTGCGTGTCAGAATAAGTGGTGGAAAAGGTATTTAAATTCTCTGTAGTCATGTGTGTATATCATTAACACAAAAGGTCCTTTCTTTGGCAAGAATAAACAGTAAGCTCATTCATAATATCATTCTAGTGTCATATGTAAATGCAAAATACTGTGAAGTATAAAGCAGGCTTATGGGATTGGTAAATTAGGGAACAGACATTCAGCAATGGTGGAAGAAATATTCAGGTCATTTAAGTAAAAGTAGCAATTCCACAATATAAAAACACTCCATTACATTATAGGTGAAAAGGTCCTATGTTCAAAGGTTTTAGCAATAAAATGTTACAGTGAAACACACAAACATCCTTACATTCACTCATAACTGTGGTGTGAGGATCTTCTGCTATGAATCAATATCCATACTTTGTTTTACTGCATATTTCTACATCTGACCGTGTTAAATGAAAGCAACCTTCAGTCAGCATTTAAGCATATTAATCCAGAGATGCGTAGTTTACATGTTAAGTCAACATAAAGTCCTGGCACTATTAGTTCTGTGTTCATGCATAGACAGTTCTATTCCATCTAATATTTCTATACGCAGTTCATTCGGTTTGGCCTCAGCTCAGGGCAAGAGAGCATGAGATATAAAAAAAATATGTTCAGTAGTATAATAGTAGCATTCAAAGCATTATTCATGGCTACAACAACAACTAAATAACTAATGAATCATCCATGAAGTCTTTTAATTTCACAGATGTAAGTAGTAAAATTAATGATGGCTGAATTCCATTTACCTGCTTCAGTTTCAGGGTCCTGGTATTGTGCATGTGGGCTCACTGTCACACTGTCATGGTTTACTGGGACACTTGAATAGAACAGAGCCATCACTAATGTTATTAGTAACGCCTGTGCTTTTCCTACTATGACAAGTCAAAATGTCTGCTGTGGAAAAGGCCTATGCTAAAAACTACTATTAAAGCTCAAGTACAGACAAATATAAAATAACTCCTAATCAGTCACCCAGAGTTTTCATGAAGGACGGAAACACAGAATATTTTCCTCCTTTGAAAAGGTGTCACACATAAGCATTTGTAGCTGACATCTTTGTGGTATTGGTGATCCCAGAGATACTGCTGGCTCTGCTGCCACTGCTGGCCCTCGATTTTCTGCTCTCACTGATGATTGTACGGGCCGAAGACACGGTGCTCTTTTGTGTCGGAACAGCTGTGTAGGTATCAGGGAGCTGGTGGACAGGGAATCTTTTTGACCTGTGAGGTTAAGAATGAAGAAATGGATGGTTAGAGGAGGGGGACAAATAATAGAAATGCTGGGAAGAAAAAATTATACAGTAGTGCAATTTCACCTTGAGTGGCACGCTTCCCTCCCTGCAAAGATACTGTAAATAAGGCCTCCAACAATAAGTAAGGTGGAGCCTCCCCAGCCGATAAAAACACCAACCCCTATTTCAAACCTGGCAACAAACAGAAAAATAATACATAAATGTAGAGTTTTTCCTTCATAGAATCATCTGATACACTTTGATGCACGAAATGAGGTTAGTTTGTTGTATATTTTATTGATTAATTTAAAATTGTACATACCTCTGAGCCTTGAAGTTAGGGTCTTGAAATTCTGCTCTAATTTTGTCCCCATAATAGGAGAAAGCAATCATAGAACACACCCCTGAGACAAAGGGGCACATTCATTTTGGATTAATCATATAGTGTATTGCAATGTGACTTCTTCAAAATAGCTCTCAATGTAGCGTCTTACCTCCGATAAGGTAGTTCATCCCCCCAGCAAAGGTCACTCTTGCATTAGCAATCTCTGATCCCCCAATCTTAGTGCACTTCATTCCCACTAAGACCAAAATTGATCCAAAGAAAGCCAGGATAATAGCGATGATGATGAGAGCACGGCACATGTGAATGTCCCCTTTCAAAGAATAGCAAAACAATGTTACGCATATATGTCAAGATGCATTTAAAAATACAAAGTGTCTTGTTTTAACTTACAGTGAAGTGCAAGCATTGATGGAATTCCCTTGCAGTCAGACACCCCAGTTGAGTCAGATACACAGTCCTGCCACAGGTTGGAGAAGTAGTTTGCAGTGGTCAAGACTATACTGTCTACCTCAGACCAGGTCCAGATCTCTGTGGGCATGGTGGAACAGACTAGGATCCATCCAGATACGCAGAGCATAAAACAGCCGATCTCTATGTACATCACCACAGTACTCATGCTTGCCTTGAAGTTGAGCCTCCAGACAGAGGAAAGGCAAATCCAATACAAACTCCCGTACACAAACTGCAAGGCACCTGTGTGTCCGGCACTGATCCCTCCTCAGGCGCTACATGCAGAGAGCAACACACACTTAAACGCACACAAGAGGTCGATTGTGGTTTGTGTACATCATCACATGTTTTGCCTTGACCTGCGACTGAAAGTCACTTTGGTGATGTGTTTGTTGTTGGTATGGCACAAATGGGCCTACCAGCATGGGTTCAGGTTTGTGTACCATTTAGCTCTTACTTCAGACGGTGTGTTAACATCTAAAACATGTGAACAAAGCACTGGCACGCACACGAAACAATAAAGGCTTATCACATCCTTGAATGATAAAAGAATGATAAGTGATGGCACTGTTTTGTTATGCACTGATGATGTTGGCAGAAGAATAATATATTTATATTTGCATAAAAAGGATTGAACTGAGTCTACACTGGTGCAAAATAACAAGGACTGTCATGATTTGCCAAAGCAAAAGATTACGTGGCCCAAACTCTGGAGAGTGGAGCCTTTTCACATCTCGTTCCTGCTACAATCTGTGTACGACACTCTTCCAACGCCAACAAACCTGCATATGTGGGGAGTGAGGGAGGATCCACTGTGCAAGCTATGTACTGGAAGAGGCACATTGGCGCACAGACTGGAGGGGTGCTAGACTGCACTTAGCCAGGGGAGAAACAGATGGCGCCATGATAAGATCCTCGGAGTGCTGGCAGACATCGTGGAGGAGGGAAGGTGGAAAAAACATGAGACCCAAGCAAGACCAGCCCCATCCATCCAGTTCGTCAGGGATGGGGAGAAGCCACCCTCCTCAAATAAGACAAAGGTGAGCCTTCTGCACGAGGCACAATCATGGAAGATCAGGGTGGAAAGAAATTACACTTTACCCAGGTAATCTCTGGTACATCTCTGAGGCCTGACATGGCCATATGGTCAGAAGAGGCAAAGAAGATCATCCTGATCGAGCTGACGGTCCCATGGGAAGACGGATGCGAAGAGGCCTCAGAGAGGAAAGCCACCAAGTACCAGGACCTGGTCCAACAATGCAGGTCTGGCTCTTCCCACTTGAGGTTGGGTATAGGGGTTTCCCAGTTCAGTCAGCATGGGGGACACTCACAGCGTTGGGAATAGCAGCAAGGGCGAGGAAAACGGCTGCACGTAGGTTGAGAGAGGCAGCAGAAAGAGCCTCTTGTTGGCAGACGGAAGGAGTTGAGCTGGTAGCCAGGAGAGGATGGGCAGTGACTGGCCATCACTGCTGACCCACCAACTGGAGGGCGTTGTGCTTTAGGGTCGAAATGTCGGAGGAAAGTTGGAAGCCACCTGATGACATCTTCTCCTGGCCAAAAGCTATAGTCATAATCAAGTGACTGAAATGTATCTTACGGATGAGTAATGTCATTAAGTAATACTGAATATTTACTGAAGAAAGAAATTGGATAGACACAATGCTCATTATACGTACAAAAGGTGTTTTTTTTATTATATATGTATATTCCTAGATATCCCAGTGACATTCTTAATTGTAATATGTGCTTTTTTTAAAATTCACAACAAAGTTAACATATGATGAGTGAACATAAGTGTATCTTATACATATAGAGTATGACAGCATGAAGACAACAACATAATTACTATTGTACATATGATTGATATTTTTTCATCCTATTTACAATATGAGATCTGCTGATTGTGAGTTCATCAGATTTGGAGTTATTTTGTCTTGTTGTGTTAAATAAAACTATATAGCTTGGAGCTACTACACAAATGCATCTCTTTCTGAGATTTTCATCCGTGTTGTCTGAGAGAGCTTTGAGAACTTGGAGCTGCTGGGTCGTCCTGATCCCATATATGATCCAGGTTTATGGTATCCGGTGTACGGAGTCCTTCCTCTGGACGGAGGGGACATGTATGTTCCTCCTCCATAGTCATATACCACTTTGCTGTAAGACAAAAACATTTCCAAAGTTAATAATGTGTGATGAACTTTGCAGTCACAGGATAAAGGGCGAAGACGGATGAATTTGTATACCTTTCAGGACGGACTGCCCTGCAGACTGTCACAGCGTAAAACACAGCCCCTAAAAGGATTAAAAAACATCCAACCAATCCTAGAAATATGGGAGATCCTAAATCATACCTGGAATCAAATGTAAGAAGAAAATACATTGTATAAAGACATCAGATTTTGCATAATATTTTACTGTGGTATATGGTGATGCAGATCAGTGTGGCAAAATGTACCGTAAGGTTCCCGGCTCTACTCTTTGAGAAAAGGATGTTCTGGCAATCCTGTTGATGTATAAGCAGTAGCCAGAAGTATTTGACACACCTGTGTGCAGAGGTTTTGTTGATATTGAGAAATAATGAGGGCAAAACATTACTGTTCTTTACAGAGACAAACAGGTATGTGTTCTGTACTCACCTCCAGCACAATGAAACACTGCTCCAGCAAGAAGCAGTTTGTCTTTGGTTTTATCAGCTCCACCAATATACGTGCAATCCATCCCCACAAAGCAAAGTACTACAGCAATGAATCCAAGCGTTAACCCACATATTAGCAATCCTCGTACTCCCTGGACGAAAGCTGTGAAAAACAGAAAGAAAGAGTTCAGACAAGAAATTAAACAGTAATTTCTCTCAGACAGAAAAAAACCCCTGATGTTAAATCTCTTTGCAGGATATTCAAAGCTCCTTTATATTTACTACAGGGAGTAGACACAATAATGTGAACACTTGTACAATAGGAGTAAGTCCAACTATACTAAATTCTAAACACCATCTTTGCAATACTTAGAATGGTTTTGTCAGTTTTGCTGAGAATTTTTCAGCAAGGGTTTGATTGAGCCAAATGGTAACTTTCATGGCAGGGGTGACAAACCATAAGTTGTACCTTACAATCTAAAGCAATCCAACCCAAAATTTAAAGTACAGCTTCAAAAATGGCAATAGTCAGCTGATCCAACACCTTTCTGACAAAGCTCACCAAACCAAATACAACGTATTGAGTCTTTAATGTCAAATCTTAACATTTTATGTTCATTTTATTGTGTTCACCATGGCACCTTAAAGTGAGTCTTTGTGAATTTTTCTCAGCAGCCACTGCAATACTCAAAGAAGTGACAATAATGGGATAATGTTATAAGCAGAGAAGAATCATCAGTAATTTTATTTACATAAAACGATCCACCTACTAACAGGTTAGCTAACATTAGACAAGGTAAGGCTGCAGTAGCAAAACCTGTGAGTGGATTTAAATGATTCAGAGCAATTTAATTGCTATGAATTTCAACTTTTCATTTCTAAGACAAATATTTTGTTATTTATTCTTTCAAATGTCACATAGTCTCACTTTAAGTACTGGTGTAAACTCATTGTCACTGTGCACACTTATCTCAGGACTGCACATCTTTTTCATTCAGATTGAAAGGCTTACAAAGACAGCATTAGAGACATCATTGCTGAGCTATGTACAACATGTGAAGCACTCACGGGTGACACTCCAGAGCACAGGGAAGTCTCTACAGCTGCTCACAGCTGTGGAGTCGGTGAAACAATCCTTCCAGAGGTTGGACCAGTACCAGGCCACTTTGATGATAAAGGAGCCTCCTTGTCCTCCTAATTGGCTGATCCTCCAGTAGTCCATGGCCATGGTGCACAGCACAAACAGCCATCCCAGGGATGAAATCAAGAAGCCAAATATTTGCATCAGACGTTTATTCATTTCAGAAATCACTAAATGGAAGCAGTTAGCGTCCACTTAGTTGGGTCGGAGCACAAAATTCGCTAAATGTCAACTCAGTGGTGAGCAGGATCACGAGTCGCTTCTTGCTTCATTTCAAAGGGTGGACAGGACGGGATGGCTGCGTCTGTGCCGTGTGCCGTGTGCCGTGTGCCATTAGTGTTGATGAGGGCCATGTACCATTGTGTGCTATGTTTAGTGTAAACTTTCTGGAGTGTGCCACCGCCCACCACCTATAGCTACCTTTTCACGTTTACATCCCTTCTGCATCCACTTGTATGTAGCAACAATACATCTAATATGTATTATAATAAAAAGAAAGAAAAAAAAGTCCAGGCTTGTTACCATCTTAAAATGTTTACTTATCTGCGTTTACCACACTAACATATTAAAGCACCAATAAAGTAAAAAGGCTGACTCTCACTAATCTTAGAGAACATAACACAAGGTGAAAACTGCTGCCCTCTTCAGACGGGCTGCCATCACTGAGGAGCAGATGTGACATAATCTGCTGACAAAACAAAACAACAAAAAACCAAAATAGTCATTTGAATCTCAATTTTCTTTTAAAATCTGTTTTATTTCTAGTCATATACTAAAAATCCACATCAGATTCTTCTCATCATTTGCCACATTTCACTACTTACAGAGACAATGACAAGATGCAGCCCTGTTTAGACCTTATTCAAGTTTGCTTTTTACAAAATCATAATTAAAGCTTATGTCACCTGACATCTAAAACAAAAAAAATGGCCCATTTTGCTCCAAATGTTTCTAATTTTGCTGTTTAATTCTAGCATTGCATGCACAGTAATATGCAGAACTGCCAAATACAGAAAATAAAATAAAATTCCCCAAGATCATAGAGTAAACTATCATACAACTTTAAATTTGTACCCCTGGAAGAAACATGTAAATATTTTAAACTTCATTCCTGGAGAGCCACAGATCTCAGAAAACAACCACCAAGTATCTTTGAGACTTTTTATGCAAAATATCTCTTAAGACTCACCAGTGGCTTGGACTAAAAGTGTTTTATATTCACATCCCTCACACATATGCATTCTTATCAAAGTGCTGCATCCTGGAAGAGTTGCCGTAGTCTGGAGGCGGCCTCTGGTTTGCAGTCTGTGCCTCCCCTCTCGGGTAGGAGGAGATATGAGAATGTGAGGCAGCGCCTTTGTAGATAAATTTTGCCTGACTGTGGCTGTAAAGAGACAGAACGCAGATGCATCTTCACAAATCAAACACCTATATGACTCAACAAAATTGATTCATACAGCAGTTGGCCTTTTTACAACATGTATCTTCTATTATAACATGGTATGTGTTACTCATACGAACCTTTTGGTAACTGAATCTGAGAGGGAGAAGCAGAGCACGCCGCCTCCGAGGATAGAGAGGATAGAGCCTGCCCAGCCGATAAAGAGAGCAGCTCCCAGTTCATACCTACAGACAAAGGCCGTAAGCTTAATGGTAATTTTTCTTAATTGGTTGAATCACGTTAAAACATTCTGGCTCTACACTAACGTGGTTCTTACTTCTGTGCCATAAACATTGGGTCAAAAAACTCTGATGTTATCCGGTGTGCGTAGAGGGAGCACGCTGCGATTGAGCAAATGCCTGAGAAGGACAAGACAAAGGGAACCTACTTAGATCACACAGATCATTTCACCGATATTACACAGACACTTCCACTATACCTACCACTAAGAATGAAATTTACACCTGCAAAGCAGGTAATCCCGGCTTTGTTTTTGTCACTTCCTCCGATTTTGGTGCATTTCATTCCAACAAGGGCAAATGCAAAACCAAAAAAGCCCAGAAAGATGGCTGCGATAATCAGTCCCCTGCATGCTTGGATGTAGCCTGCAAACATAAAATAGAGGTTACCTTATATGAAATCAAAAGAGTGTGATTTGACAGTCCCTGTACTCTCACATCTGCACACCACAAGGTCAAAGAGTTATTGACCTTGTGACCAATTTACACATAAAGCAAGAAATACAGGTTGTCACGAGTGACCATAATTGTTTTCTGGTGGTAGTGGCAAATATTACCATGGTAGTTAAACCCTGAAACTAGTCAACCGTGGGAGAAACTGCCTGAGGTTCCCAGTAAATCTCCTTCATAGCTTTCATGCTCCGAGAACTAAGGCTAAACATTGACATATTTGGAGGTAAATGAGTTGTTCCTTGTAGACCTGCATTGAGCTTTAAGATATCTATTAGTCCAGGGTAGCACTGAGTTTCAACTTGAATTTTCTAGCAAAATGTATAGAGAGAAGGAGCTGAGGTTGAACACTTATACGGCACTTGGAAACTGAGAAAGAATCAGGACTAGTCTTAACATGGAAAGGTAGGCTGAAAGAAGAATTACAACAACCCTTTCAGGCATTAACATGTGCTCTTTAACTGAAAAAAACAAACAAATTAACTCAAGACAATTGACCGAAAGCCATTTAAAAGGTCAGTCAAAGGTAGAATTAAAGCATCCAATAAGAAGGGGAAAAAAAGAGCTGACCATCCAGTGCCAGCATCGAGGGAAAGTCTTTGCAGTTGGAGACTCCAGTTGAATCAGTGACGCATGTCTTCCACAGATTGGACCAGTAGGTAGCTGTGGTGATGACTGTTCCATCAAGTGAAGACACCTTCCAGTAGTCCGTCGGCAACGTGGAAGACACCAGCACCCACCCCGAAGTGCTTAAAATAAAGGCGAGGATCTCTTGAAACATGCTGCTCAAGCTGCAGAGAGGACTCCTCCACACGACTGTGTGACAGCCAATTAGGTTGGTGAGACCTAAAAATGATTAATGGTTCCCTGGCTAGTAAAGCTTGCAGGAAAAGTAGCTAGGCTCTGCACTAGTCAGTTCAATGGAACGGCTGTGATTGGTAGTTAATGTGTTGCGGACTGTTATATTCTGTAGGGAGGAGTTTGGCCCTAAACATCAACATGTGGCCAATGGTCTATTATAACGTCTTCCAACCTTTCACCCAGTCCACATCAATGTGATTTTTCTGTTGATGTAGCAAACACATAGTATTCATTCTGAAGTGTGTTAAATTATTAATGTATAAACCTGTTAACCATTCCTACTCCAGGGTAGGTTAAACTAACAATGCATCATACCGTATTTTATGGGTGTATGGCCTGTAAGGTGTTATTGTGTCCATCCACACCGCAAACTATGTCCCCCAAAGTACATCATGTGAGATGTGAACCAGCAGCTTTTTGACAGGTTCAACAACAACAATATTTTTTTTATTAATTAAGATTCACAAAAGTTGCATTTTTTTCCCACTCACTGTATACAGTTCTGTTCATGAATCATGTCTTTGAATTTATTTGTGAGTTAAGAAAACAGTATTGAGTATCCACACATACAAAACAGACATCTGAAATCGCATATAGTACAGTGAATGTGTGACCTTCTACCTGTCACCTTGCACTGCCACCCATAATTAATACCCAAAATTGCTTGAACTTCCTCAAGGACCTAAAATTGCAGTATTTAGATAACTTATTAACAGCATGTCACTCACCGAGATGTCTCAGCGAGTAGACGCAACAAACTGTCTGTTACATTGCAAAGAAACATGTTCATTAACTGAGAAAAGAATAAATCAAAACATCTTTGGCGTGTTGCAGAACAAAAGTTATTATTTAAAAAAATATACAATATTGTGAAATTATAGATAAATTAAATGTACTTTATCTTCACTGTGGATTGTGTGGAGAAATACTCTATTTCTAGACAACTAGCCAAAGACCTCAGATACTATCAGTTTGACAATTCCAACAAACGATTACACATATTCCACAGTTAATATGTGAGCCATAATCTGGAACAAAAATAATTGTTCTTAAAACAAAGATAATCGGAAAATCATGAAAGAATTCTTTGCAAAACATGTCACTTAAAAATGACAAAAAACATTTTACTTCCCAGTAACCTTCAATAGCACTTTCAAAGATTGTACTGTATGTATTTAACACATTTCAACAGAGGTAACGTTTATACTATAGGAAACAATGTTTGACTATCTGCTACTCTGAACATATATGCACAAAATATGCACTGAATTTAATGTGCTATTATCCATTAGGAACATTTTATAAGCACCTCCAAAGTACACATACAATACTGTGCAATAAGTTAGTATGTATGTTCACACACTAGATTTCGTATAATTTCCTTAGTATTTCACTATGAAAGTTAACAGACACAAATGCCTCATGCAGCAGTGTGAGAACATGTGACATGAGTCCATGTTTTGGTCGAAAAAATAAGGCCAAGAATCACATTAACATAAAAAATAATAAAGGAGTAATCGGTCATCTTAAAAACAAGAAGAAATGTGACAAAATCCAATTACTGGTTCATCTATTTCTGCACACAATACTTAGCAACGCAATGACTAATGATTGCCAGCTCATATGTGAACATGTATGGTGTTTTCCATGTTCACTGTTCAGTGTGTTTTCTTCAGTTTTCAACTAAAATATGAGAATAATAACATGATGCATTTAGAGAAAATCAAGCCACAGTCAGATGTAACGTGAATGTCAGTTCAGTTCAATGGGAAATCATTACTGAAACTAACCTGGTCAGAAAGAAATCTGTGCACACGCATGACAAATCTCCATCTTACCAAGTAGTTATTGTCTGTTATTTATGAACTTTGCAGAGTGCAATATTTTTCTTGATGCTTGGAGAGGGATAAAAAATTAAGACTCTCACACTAATTTCTAAAAGAAAAGACACTTCTATAGGAAACAGATCATAATAATGAATAATAATGTATCTAGACCAAACCCCCCCCCCACACTTATTTAAAAAAACCGTCTAATTAATAATGATTTAGGATGTTCGTCAAATAGAGAAGTTAAATTTAGCTCCAGGTTATGTTCATGACATGAAGAAGTTTGGCACGTGATGGAGGCTCCTGTCAGCCAATCACCAGGCGGAGGGTGGGTCATGCAGTGCCCCGCTCGCCTGACAGCCGAGCCGGGCTGTCCTGCTGTAGAAATCCCGTGCTCACTGTCGGTAGGTGTGATATGCTGACAGAGACATTGGCGTTTACAGCAGCTCTTCCCTCAGTGTTCCCTCCTCTAGCGTCTTCGTCGACATCCCTCTGCCGCGCAGAGAAAGTCCTCTGGCTGCTCTTACTGTCGGGGGCATGGAGCCTCTGCGGAAGGAGACGAAGGATAATCCGTCGGCTTCAGCTAATCTTCTCTCCAAGATTTTCTTCTGGTAAGAAAACCGGCCTCACAGTGACAGCCGCGTTTGACATTAATTGAACCGGGGAGCTCTCTTGTGTGACAGTTTGTCGCCACTCAAAGACAGGCAGTCCTGCCCCCTGTCCCCTGCCCCCTGTCCCCTGCCCCCTGCCCCCTGCCCCCTGTCCCCTGTCCCCTGTCCCCTGTCCCCTGTCCCCGGGTGGGACCGTGCAGTTTGTCATGTCTATATTAGGAAAGTGGCAGTGTCATTCTTTCGCTCTGCCTCGACTCTCCAGAGGAGGCCTGCCTCATTAACCTGAGGCAGAATTAAAGGAGCCGGAGGGTTTTTTCAACTTAACTTACTATGAATTACTATAAATCACATACAAACATACACGTTTTGAGTTTTGCAGAATGAGATCTGCTCCGCTAAAATCTCACTGCAGCTTGCAGTTTCAGCTCGTGCCTTTCTTGAGATAACTTTAAAATATACTGTGTGTGTGTATATATATATATATATGTGTATGTTAGATTTTTGAGTCTGTCTAGCCCTTTCTTAAAAGTAGACCACGATCGAGGCCTTTTTCATGTTCAAAATCAGATGATATGCACAGTTAATACATAATAAGTTGGGGTTTTTTTTTCTTCTGTCAAATGCTTGAGTAAAATGAACATAAGATAATTAAGACATGCTGTGGACGTCATAACAGCAGGCAGTAGGAGAGCTTCTTCTTTCGTGTATTATTTATCTTGACAGCCAGGTAGCAAAAACACAAAATTAATTCAATACTGTTGCTACTAACAACAAGTCTCTGGCACAGTATCAATGGAAAATATATACAGTTATGTGTTATATTGCGTGCGCTCTGAAATGCCCCACAGCTGGCCCACCTGAAGTGGCCTCTGGAACATAAATCTCTTGATAACGAAGCGCTTCCAGGAAAGAATCTGTCTGGTTGAGTCATGTATCCCACAGTCTTTAGGTTCAGATCAGGGCTAAATGTAGAATATAGTGTGAAAGTCAGACATCATCACTTAAAGCTGTGTTTTGTTTCACTGTATGTTCGTCACAGGCCTGATAAGTTGACACATTTCCACACACAAAAAAAGAACTGGACCCTGGTGCTCTTTGTGGTTTTATTGTATCTGTGAAGAACCGGACACTCTGAGTTTATGACAATCCGCTAAGCATGAGGGAGAACTCTGCTGCATTTATCAGATGTCTTCAGGGACTGATGCAGGCCTACTTCTAGATTTGGCTTTTTAGTTTTAGCTTTATGTAAGCCAGTGCAGTCAGGGAGTGTATGATAAGTTATGAACTACATTTTCTCATGGGGATTGTATCACGTGGGTGGGATTGAATGTAACTGCTGTGCTGTGTACCGCTAGCTTCACATTGTATCTGTCATATTAGGTTATTTCCATTTTTCTATTATCTGTGTCTAAGTGTTTGTCTTTGAAGTTTGACCGTCACATAGTGCTTGGTGGGACAATAAACTATTAATATCTACACTGATGGCAGGCACTGTTATAGAATATCTCCTGTGTTTTGGAGGATTACCGTCCCTCTGGCCTGGTGCCTGGGACAGCCGCAAGTTGTCAGTCAACAAACAGCCTAAAAACACATTACAGAGTTCATTAATCAGAGAAAAGCAGAATGTTATTTAAAGACCCTAAACAGCTGGCTTCAAAACATCAAATATTCACATCTTTAGTTATTCATTAAGAGTTTACAGTGACAGAAACAACCCACCTTCTGTCACCCAGATTCTAATTCAAATGTATCTAAATTCTGATTGGTGCACGGACGTATGTGACGTCACACACTGGTCTGAAGTGCGGAAAAAAGAAATACAGAAATCTCTCGAGTGAAATAACCAAAGCTGTTGTATCTTTCACCTGAGAACAGCGTCTTCGTATGGATCCCATCACCCACAGTACGAAGCTGACTGAGTAAAAAAAGGTTTTCAGGGCCTTTAAAATGTATCGTTTCATATACAGACGATTAATTCGGAAAGCATTTGTTTGGTTGCTTTATTATGAGATTTCTTCTTCATTGTAGGGATGACAACCATGATTACACCAACCATCAAGAAATTATTAATATGAAAACAAATAAATCATAGCACTATAGCCCCAACGGAAGAAACTGTTCATATAACTCTCTGCTGGTCATTTTAGTTGTACTTAAATACAGTATATATAGCTTCATGTGCGATGACGCTGACATTTTTAGTAAATGCTAATTAACTTTTTACCACCTCTCATCACATTTCATTCTTTAAATCTTTGTTTCTGACCCTCTACTGACATCTCTTTATCTCCCCCCCCCACTTATCTCTTGTTTCTTCATCTGTACTTCCAACCTACCCCCTCTACTCGTCACAGCCATGAGTCGCAGCATTGTGCGGCAGAGTAAGTTTCGCCACGTGTTCGGCCAGACAGTCAAGGCCGAGCAGGGCTACGACGACATTCGTGTCTCCAAGGTGACGTGGGACAGCTCCTTCTGCGCTGTCAACCCAAAGTTTCTTGCGGTCATCGTTGAATCCAGCGGTGGAGGCTCGTTCCTGGTCCTGCCCCTCTCTAAGGTCAGTAAGGTCAAAGGGGAAACATGTCTTGGCTGCAGAGGGTGGAAACACAACATCATTCAGTGTTCCTGTCAATTTCTCTGCCTCTGAAGATGAGGCGAAATGCTGATTACCCAAAACTTCAAACATTTGATAAAACATGCACGAAACACTGAAACGCCTAACGTGTTTGTAGGTTTGTACGTAGTTGAATTGGTAGTGCATGTGCTTTGCCTTTTCTTAGATTTTCTATACTTTTCTGTTTTCTACGCTTTTGCCTTTACGTTAAATCTTCTAATCTACTTCTAAAGTGATTAGTCCATGTGCTCAATAGACAAGGAAGCAATCTAAGAGAATATTAAAAATAGTTTGCTTAGTTTCCTTCTAAAGGGATAGTCTGTTACCTTTTGTATCTCAGTGTTCATGAGCTGACTTTATTGTTCAGCACAATGTAATTCCATGTGGAGGAGTGACAACAGTGTGGCCACTTCAGTTTCAGATCTTTGTAGCTCTGAGTATTGTTTTATTAAAGTTCCAAAATGAGGTTTCTACCACGGGAAATATATTATTTCCACCTCATAAAAAATGGACCATACATTTTCAAAAGGCACAGGTCCTTAAAAATAATCATGTATCCATGACAATTTACATCATAGTTAATTTCTCAATATTACTGAGGCACACTGGCCAGAGGTGGCCTCAGTTTTCTTGACTAATCAGTAGTCCTGTTTGGAGACTCGCCTCACTAAATGATCCTTGTAATGATTCTGATCCTGTAATGTTTAGCTATAAGTAGCTATAACAGGATTGATGTTGCATGACATAATCAACAGGCTGTGATGGGGAGGGTGAAGAAAAGGACTCCCAAAGCCTTTGGCAGGCAGGTCAAATAATTCCTGTGACCCCAAGTATTTGAAATATACAGAAAGGCCCATGTCTCATTCTCTGAGGATGCATAAGATAACTGTAATTCACAGGTTCACAGGACGACAGGAATCAAACTGCTTTTCAAGGCTGATTAGTTCCACGTCATGGTGTCAGCGGAATACACTGAAACAGAAACACAGCGACAGGAAAAACAACAAGTCGAGACAGATTAGACATTTAAAGCCCCAGTGCTTCAGCGTGGTGTGGGGCCTCGTGGTGATAACATCGTCTTAAAATAAACGATGGACATCAGAAAGACAAAACTATACTAGTGTACAAATATTTGCATGTGGAGGGAGCTCATATTTCAATCCATGATGCAATCTAAGTAATATCGATTGCTGGCACTTTAAATGACATTCTATGCATTTTAAACTCACAATTTAGAAATGTGATGGGTGTAACAAGGCCATCAATGCTGAGATTCAGCAGCAGTGGCAATTAATGACAAAGGGCAAGAAGACGCAGAGTAATACACAGTTTTTTGGAGACACAGGGAAATGGATGTGATTATATACTGGAGTCATGGTGAACAGCAATGCTATTAATACACAGCAACGTGCTCTCCATCCTCCGTCCCCCTTCCCCCCCTCCAGGTCCCCAACGGGCCACAAGAAAAACTCCCCTTTCAACGCCTCGTCGCTCAGCTATAAATACACCTCTCTTGGGGTGTGTGTTGTATTTGTGCGGAGGGTGTGATATCTCAAAGGCTGATACACATGTTCACACGACAGGAACAGAGGAACATGGAATGACCTGGACACTTCTATCATGATTTTAGTTTGGATCATATTAAAAGTGTCTGGTTTTGTCCGTTTCCTGGAAGATCACCATGAAGCTACAAGTCTTTTTTTTTTTGTTTGCTTTTTAAAGGTTTTGGTTGCATGTTGAAAGTTTTGACTGCCACAGTTGGTCTTATTTACATCAGAGATACATTCAGACAACAGCACTTTAATGATTTTATTTCAATTCTTTCTATTTTTGATCTTGGAAATAGCATTTGCAAAAACAATCTTACACCCGTGGTCCATTTGAGAAAGAAGTCCTTAAAATACTCAAAAACAAAATGGAACTTCCATGACAACTAAGCAAATTTGATCTGATGAGGAGGATGTGATACGCTAAAAAGCCAGACAACAGTTTGGGCTGAGATTTTTTTTTTTTGGCAACTCCTGTTTGGAACTGTTGATATGAAGTCAGTGAAGTGCTCTTGAAAAAATGGTTACATGTAAGTTTACATATCTAAATAACCATCAACTTTTAGCCTCGGTTTTAACCTTCATTTCTTGAGTTTGTTTGACCTGCAAATCACCAAATCAGTCCTTGCTACTGTTTTTCATTTTGTTATGAGAAATAGATGAATGTTAATGGAAAGTTATTGTACATACACAGTTCCAACTCAGTCCTGTGTGTCACTGCTGCTGTGTGTTGCAGACAGGCCGTGTGGATAAGAACTACCCGCTGGTGATCGGCCACTCTGGACCTGTCCTCGATATCGACTGGTGCCCTCATGACGACAACATCCTGGCCAGCTGCTCGGAGGACTGTACTGCGATGGTAATGGCAGAGTGTGTGTTTGTGTGTGGAAAAAATCTTTTGAGTGGGAGAGAGAAGTTGAAAATCCTAGTGGAGGAGTTTATTGTTCGGTGACTGAGATAATGGAGGTCGTCACGGCTTGAGTTCACCATGTCTGCCTGCCTGTTTAATGAGTGACGTGACTCAGTCAAGGCACCAGTGTGTCTACCTGTCTGACTGTCCACCCACCTGTTCCGCTTCCTCTATATCTCATCAGTCTCCTCGTCGTATTTCGTTCTTGACAAGTTGGTCAGAATCTGCTGTCTGCCTGCAACCAACCTCGTCTTGTAACGCAGCTGCTGAGCCTGCTGCTCCAACCTGTCCCTGTTTTATTTGTTGGTGTTTGTGTATAAAAGTCAGGTAGAGGATAAAAACAATGATAATTTGTCAGTGTGTGAGGGGGATGTTTGGCAGAGTGGGATGTTTTTTTTTACAGTGTGATATCTTCCCCAGACTCTCTGTTCTCTGTTAAATGATAATGTGCTGTGCCTACGCTAAGTGTGTTGATATGCATTCAGTGTCCTTTCATCAGACCAGAAAACATCTCAGGCGAACCTGGAGGCTCAGCATGCAGGATTTGCACACACACAGGATGCAGGGAAGAGTTTAAATAATCACCATCAGTCTGTGGTGATTATTTTTCCGCTCTACCTGCTGTCAGTCACCTCACACCTACAGGAAATAATCTGTTAGAAGCACGTCACCTGTCAAGCAGTATCGTGATATCCACAGTGCCTTTAATTTGGACAGCACTTTATTACAAGTTAGTTCTGACAATGTAGTTTTAAAAATGGTAGAGGGGTTGTAAAGACACTATATAGTTACATATTAAACATACAGTACATTACTGTAATGTTATTGAGTTTTAAACTGAACACAGACAACAGAAGCTCTAGTAGTTCTTTCAAACCTGGATGTGACACTGCAGGCGACTGAGTTCAGGCAGCAGGGGTCTGTGATGACTGGACTGCGGGAGATTAGTAGAGATAGTTAAAATTTATTTTGTAGGACACCTGTGATAACTATATATTTGTGTCAGAATATTTTATTATTATTATTGCTATGTATTCATGCAAATAACTCCTACTATAATTTGTGATGCTGGATCCCCTTATGGCATCTAGGATTTAAAATCCCTATTTAATGAACAGTTTTTATACTTTATTTTCCCAAAGTGCTTGAAAAGATACCTTGGTATACCTTGAAAGTGCTTGAAAAGATACCTTGTATACCTTGAAAGTGCTTGAAAAGATACCTTGGGATAACTTGAAAGTGCTTGGGATACCTTGAAAGTGCTTAAAAGGATACCTTGGGATACCTTGAAAGTGCTTGAAAGGATACCTTGAAAGTGCTTGAAAATATACCTTGAAAGTGCTTGAAAGGATACCTTGAAGGTGCTTGAAAGGATACCTTGAAAGTGCTTAAAGGATACCTTGAAAGTGCTTAAAGGATACTTTGAAAGTGCTTGGAAGGATACCTTGAAAGTGCTTAAAGGATACCTTGAAAGTGCTTGAAAGGATACCTTGAAAATACTTGAAAGGATACGTTTTAGTTTTTTAGGTCTCTTAATTTTTTCAGAACTGTACACACATACATATACACATACATGTATACACACACACACATACATGTACATACATAAACATACATGCTTATATACATATATATACTTAAACTCACACATACACACACATACACACACACACGCACACACACACACACACACACCTATACATATACGTACTTAAACACACATGCACACTTACATACACACACACACACACTTACAAACATACATATACACATACAAGTATCCATACATACATACATACATATACACACACATATGCATACTTACATGCATGTACATGCATACATATTTACGTACATGTAGATACATAATCATACACACTTACATACAAGCATACATATACACATAAAATGTACACATACAAGTATACATACACACACACACACACACACACATACTTAAATACAAACATACATATACACATACATGCATAAATACATACACACACATATACAGACATACATGTACATACATAAACGTACACACTTACATACAGGCATACATATACACATTAAAATGTACGCATACAAGTATACATACACACACACACACACACACACACACACACACACACAAGCACTTACATACAAACATACATATACACATACATGTATAAATACACACACACACACACACACATACATGTACATACATACATATTTACATACATACATAAACATACACACTTACATACAAGCATACATATACACATAAAAATGTACACATACAAGTAAACATACATATACACACACACACATACTTATATACATGCTTAAACACACATGCATACTTACATACACACAACATACTTAAACACACATACACACACACATACAAATATACATATATTCAATTAATGATACCTTGGGATACCTTGAAAGGATACTTTGGGATACCTTGAAAGTACTAAATACCTTTTAGTTTTACTATTTATAGGTATGTGTTTGAGTAAAATTAACTGTAATATTTGGAGTGGTCTCTTTATTTTTTCATACATATACACATATATATACACATATACATACATGTACATACATAAACATACATGCTTATATACATATATATACTTAAACACACACACACACACACACACACA
>JAVQJF010113842.1:0-18345 GCA_036023855.1 Gadopsis marmoratus
TTTCCTCAGTGTGTTCAGTGTTTTCCCTCCCTGGTGTGGTTCCGTCCTTATTTGGTCATGTTTCCTGTCTCGTTAGTCTTCCCCTGATGTAGATCCCTTTCACCTGTTCCCAGTGTTCACCTGTGTCTGTTGTCCTAATTAGTCCTGTGTATTTAAGGGT
The DNA here is from genome assembly GCA_036023855.1 of Gadopsis marmoratus. Lineage (NCBI taxonomy): Eukaryota > Metazoa > Chordata > Actinopteri > Centrarchiformes > Percichthyidae > Gadopsis > Gadopsis marmoratus. Next base: position 161 of record JAVQJF010113842.1, read on the forward strand.
GTTCTGTTCTCTGTGTCTTTGTGGCGTCGTAGTCTATGTAATGGTAATTCGCTGTCCTAGTCCATGTCTGGTCATAGTTTGTTAGTCACAGTTACCTCGTGTCTAGTAAGTGTGTTCATGTTACCGTTGTCGTGTTTCCCTCCGTGTTTAATGTTCCCTTGCACCTTGGCTGATCGACCGTTCATGTACGTGCTCCCGCTGAGATGCCGTCATTAAATCCTGTCTTACGTACTGGCTGTCTGCGTCTGGGTCCTTCCACTCCACCATCCACAATGGGACGTGACAGTGGGGTCTGGATTGTTACATTGTAACTACTGTTGCTTTACATCTGTGTGTGGAACTGTACTGTGCTGCTGTGTGTTCTCTTTCCTCCTGCTCCCCCTTTCTCTACCCAACCGGTCGAGGCAGATGACCGCCCACCCAGAGTCTGGCCCTGCTCGAGGTTTCCGCCTGTTAAAAGGCAGTTTTCCTTGCCAATAGCGCTTGCTTGTGGTGGGAATTGTTGGGTCTATATACAGTCGGTATATAGAGTTGGTCTAGATCTGCTCTATATTAACAAGTGCTATGAGATAACTTTGTTATGGCGCTATATAAATAAAACTGAGGCCCGGAGGTCATGCTGATTATATGATGTTTTGGGAAACATCATCCTTGAGTCTTAAGCAGACACTTGTTTCATGGCTGTCCCACATTTTAATGGAGGTGAATTCTTTCTCAATGAAAGATGTAAAAAGTATCAGGCTCCATATCACGATACTCAGGCTTGTTACCCGCAACGTCGTTGTGGCAAGATAAATAGCAGTGGTTTTAGAGAGGATGTCATCTATGCACACACACACACAGCAGAAGCTCAGTCACTATGGTTACCCACTACCAACAACCCCTCCTCCCTCCTTCCTTCTCCTTTCCTTTCTCCCCTCCCTCTCTGCCCAGCTCCAATCCGCTGAGAGATGAGGCGGGGTGGGGCTCTGCTTCCCGTCATGCTTTGCAGGAGGAAGCAGGAAGAAGCCAGAAGCTGTCAGTGAACGGCAGTTGACGGCAGTGTAGAGGAAAACAGACTGATGGTGGATGCAGAGGCACACGTCAGGAAGGTATGGCCGGCGTTGCCTCCCGTTTGCATTCGAGCTGCTCCTTCTCTCTGGGTGAGTCCTCCTTCATTTGACTTGTCTCTTACCAGAAAGACTAACAAACTGCATCCTAAAATCACAATGTGATGAAGTTGACATGCAGACAGATGGATGCTGCCGGTGGATTTAAAGGGGCAGCACAGGAATCCTCTCATGTTGAAGGGTTTTTGTGCTGTGCAGTGAGGGGTCAACAATGGTGACAGGACAGGCGGAAACTCCTAACATCTTATGATTGTTTGGCAGGAAGCGACATTCCAGTCTTACTGTGCATGGATATTGTGACGTTAGCCACACACAAAACACAGCCCCCTCTCCCTTGATGTTTCTGTGTTACAAATGTGGCTCCAGTCTTAACTGTGACAGAGGAATGTAAAGGAGTAAACTAACATGTCTTCACACCGACAATTATGCTATTCAGCCTAGCAAATAATGCACACAAACACACACACAGACTCACTTTTGTCTCACCCTATTTAAAAATCCAGTCTTAAACTCAGAGTCTAATTTCTTATTAGTGATAAACAGTGAATTGCATGCATCCCCTAAATGATAAATGGTATACCCTCCATGATACCAGCTACAAAAACACTGAATTAAAATACAAGAAAACAGTTAGATGATGTTGCCAGCCTCTAACCCTGTGCCCTGACCTCCACGGCAGCCTTTGCTCTAGATATCTCTACAGCCTACATAAACCACAAAGAGATCTTATATTTGAGCTAAGCTAAGTGACCATGTCACCGTTCAATGGCACTTTTAGTACTTTTATCAGTAAGTAAATGCAACTCAGTTCATGCCACTGCCACATCCAGTGCTGATTGTGACTATTACTAGCATAACATAACAGCACTGATAATAAGGTTAACAGCTCAGCAACTCTCCAATCTCCAGCATTGTTGTGGTGATTGTTTAAGTGGCTTTCAGTAAGATTTAAACCAGGAAGTAATCACTGCTGAGCTGACAATGGCACTCTTGGCCACCACTACTAAAAACAACTAGTTAATTTAGTGGCAATAAAAGATGAATGGATGAAAGATTCATAGCATGCGCACACACACACACACACACCACTTAACTCATATCTGAGTGTATTTAAGGCAGATTGTAGTGGTTGTTTCTCGTGCAGGTCACACAGATAAGAGCGGCGCTTCTTTGGTTGTTGCACCTCAGGTGCAGCTTATCTTCTGTTTGCTATGTAATCAACTCTGTCTACAGGATGTATTTAAACAGTATGACATGCTGATATACGAGTCTGTGCTCATTTTCACTTTGCAAACACAATCGCAGGCCCGGGCCTCCTGAAGGCCAGATAAATATAAGGATCCAATAAAAAATTGACTTGATTTCACCTCTTGCGCAGAGTTGCCTCTTCTACACACACACACACACACACATGAAAAGCCTTCCAGTTGATGCAAATGATGACAAGCCCCACCCACTCTGGGTTAACAAGCCAATGAGGAACAGTGTGAGGGTGAGGAAAGGATTGCTCTTATCTTCATATTTATCCAGCAGCGATCACTCACATCTCCTGCTGTCCAACTGTTCAGATGACATCAGAGAGCCATATAAAGAGTGGAAGAGGGTGAGACAGACATGCAGAGAATGATAAGAAGTTGAGGCAGTCAACACAGAGCAGATACATCACATCAGAGACTTGTGGTCCTGTTTGTCCCTGTGGCAGTGACTCTGCAGGTGAGTACTTTACCACACATTACTGTCTGGATGTGTTTGCTCTCATTACATCTGAAGAATAGCTACAATATGCCCAGAGGTCCCTTATTAAACCTACAGTCCAATTTCTTCATGTACAATCATTCATCTTCCTTTATGCAAGTAGTATTAACTTCTTTTGGACAGGAAATAATTACAGCGTATCCTACTGTTCTGCTGTAGTTTGATTAAGATTTTCAGTCTGTGAGAGTTTTTTTTTAATGTCAAATCTACTGAAAACCATCTCTTGACTCTTGGCTTTGCATGTTCAGTTAAACATGGACAATTTAGAAAATGATTTGCATGTTTTTGAAACCACCTGTTTTCTATCAGCTGCAAAGCAAAGCAGAAGAGTGTTGACTCTTGTGCAAATGTAATGGAGTTTTCTATTTTTGTAGTAGTGAAACGGCCGGCTTTCATGATAACGTCATGTTATATCTTTATTGTTGTGATGGTTTACTAGGGACAATAGTCCTGGCTTCAATGGTTAAGCATTGTTTTTGAACACTCAGCATGTGGACTGACCCTAAAGGAATTACACGTTTTGATAGTAAAATCAAGTTTTGGGATTTATAAAATGTATCTTACTGCTTGCTTACTTTCTATATACTACTATATATATATATATATATATATATATATAATGTATGCATATGCTTATAGTAAATAATAATTCATTATAGTTCTGAAATCAAGGAATATGACTTTTAGGATAACTGCAGTAGATTGAAAATTGTTGATACTGATGTTGTTAAATTGAAGATCTTACCGCTTAATCTTACTCTTAACGCTCTATACACTCGCACTATATATAAAAGGCAAAGGAAGCTTTCAGGTCACTTCTAAGCAGTGCTGGGGTGCTTTTATATACCCTGATTAAACGGGGAGAACAGTGATTAGAAACGGTTTACAGAAATGGCTTTAATCAATTGTTTTCAGTGCTGTTCAGGGTTGACACTGAAGTACATTTTAGTTTTTGGTTCCAAAAGTTCCTCGGTGTGACTCCTGATGTGTTAAGCCGTTAATCAGGTGTCTATGTTTCTCTACTTGAAAGAAAACCTTGTTTAGGTGCACAGTTTTTGTGTGTTGGCGGGAGTGTTCTCAAGATAGTTTAGATAGATGGTCTCTTTTTGGAAGATGTGCTTTATTTTGTGCATTGCACCTCAAAGCTATACAGGCTCATTATTTATCTCCATGTCTTTTATCTGTTGTCCAGTTGGATTTATAACACCCATATGAACACTGACTGGGCCTCTGTATGAGTTTATTTAAAGGGTTTCCATGTAAAGTTAACAGTTACTGTCCTGCAAATTTACGCTGCCCTAGAAACAGTGAGTGGAAAAATTTACAGAGAAGAAGAAAAGGCAGAAGAAAAGCACGATGAAACTTGAATCTGATTAAAACACCTGCAAAACAACAAATCTGATGTAGGTAAACATACAATAATCATTCCTCTATCATTCTTCTATTCAGTGTTGCCACAAGAAGTCTAAATTACAGCACATACCAGTGTTGCTGTCATGGCAGAGACTGGTAACACGTCATTTAGAGTGTTAATGGTTGGAGACATGGTTATCTCAGCTGAGACGCAGCTGCTACTGAAAACAACTAACCTTGTGATAAAGGCCTTCTCTGACCTGTGACATGAGTGTAATGAATGTGTTAATCTCTTGCTGTCATTTTATGATGTCAAGCTAAATAGGTAGCCTCAGTTATGGGTGTTCAAGAGCCAGTTGATCTGTTTTAATTGTCTGTGGGAACCTACTGAAACTGAATTTAGGCCATCACGTAACTATAGGATACATTGCTGCCTTCAAATTTAATTCACAAAAACATTAACAAATAAATAAATAAAATGCCTGGCGAATTTAACACTTAAAGAAACAGTACTGAGATTTTACGTCGATCAATTCAATTCAGTTTTATTTATATATCGCCATATTATAACAAAGTTATCTCAGGGGCACTTTTTCACATAGAGCAGGTCTAGACCAACTCTTTATTTACAAAGACACAATACCCACCATGAGCAAGCATTAGGCAACAGTAGAAAGGAGAAACTCCCTTTTAACAGGCAGAAACCTCGAGCAGAACCAGAACCAGTTGGGTGAGCGGTCATCTGCCTCGACCGGTTGGGTTGAGGGGGGGGAGCAGGAGGAAAGCGAACACACAGCAGCAGAGCACAGTTCCACATAGAGATGTAAAGCAATAGTAGTAGTAATGGTATTGATGTTAATACTAAAAAAACTGCTTTATGCTCCTCACATTTAAAAAAAATTAAAATCAGCTAACTACAGCTATCCAGCTGAAGGCTCTGGCTCCCATTCTACTATTAGAGACTCTAGGAACCACATGGAGCCATGCATCCTGGGAGTGCAGTGCTCTAGTCTGGTAACAGGGTACTATAAGCTCTTTAAGATATGATGGTGCCAGACCGTTAATAATAATATAATAACAAACATTATGTATGCTGACTTTTGTCTGTAATAGTTAGAATTTTATCATAAAAGAAAATAATTCTATCTCCGGGGGGGTAGATACAAAAGGGAGGGCTCTGCAAAAAAAGTTTGGGACCCACTGATATAGCCCAATATCACAAATCACAATTTGCCTCAAGGGGCTTTATAATTGGTGCAGTGTAAAACACCCTCTGTCCTTAGACCCTCGATTCGAATGAGGAAAAGCCTTCCCTCATGACGGACAGGCATGCAGTAGATGTCATGTCCGTTATGAGGGAGGGCTTTTCAGGCCACATTACTGAGACAGACAAAATTCCCCTAAGACTGAATATTAATTTAAAAAACCTGTAAATTTACAGTTGAGATGACTACAGTGCAATTTTACCTATGAGTGACTCTATTCATATAAAGTGTGGTGGTTTAACTGAAAGATTTAAAACAGCACATCTGTCACTGACTAACCAGTGCTCCTGGAAAATGAGCTAATCAACGTAGGGACAACTCTTAGTCCATTACCTTTACCGAGAAAGATACTTCCCAGTCTGTCCATGTTGCACAACTATTCATTGAAGTTTAACAGAATAGGTGTCTCGAGTAAACAGTTTGATGTACAAAACATTGTTTGAAATCATTCACTGTAACATTTAATTCATAATCCTGACTGAACATTGACACAAAGGGCTGATTCAGTTTAAAGGATGATGTAAAACTAAGGACCGTAATAGGAAGCAACATTCACTCCTTACAAGATCTGGTTCGGAATCCATAAAAGATTGAGAACAGATTTTGTTTGCTGAGGTACAAGTTGTAATTTTGATCCTGTATTTGGATGGGAAAGTTTTCATTTTGGCTTTTTGTATTTGATTTGTTAAGATACAAAAGGATTACTATTATTATTATTATTATATTATTTTGACAGAATGTTGGATAATCTGTAGTCCTGCCAGGTAAGAGACTTTGATTCCTATTTTAGTTATTTTAGTTAAGAAGAACAAAAACCTTAAGAAGAAATAGCTTAAAGGTACCCTGTGCAGTTTTTGACAACTAGGGGCAATGTTTTTAGGAGCGGGCCCTGATATGCTTAATGACTTCATACACATTGCTGCCCATAGTTTCACAATATTCCACTGAAAGACAGTTAGTGGCGATAGAATGCAATTCTCAACAAAGTAAAGAAGAAGACTGCAAGCTAGTAAATGTTGCAGGATTTAAAATATTATATTATACATATATATTTAAAAATGGCCCTTTGTGTGCATTCGACATGTTTATTAGACCTCAAAGGTTACACACAATGTGTTTTGGTAAGAAACACTGAAATTAAACAACTTTGGTTTCTTTGCAAGGAAACTCCATAGGGCACCTTTAATCTGAGCATCATTCAAGACTTCATGTTATTCTGCTGATTTTTCACATGTTAAAATCAGTCTCTTACCCATGGCCATAGTCCCTTCTGTTTGGGATGCATATCTGTAGACAATTGGTTCTCACTTGCCCTCTGATTTCTTGATCTAAATTGCAGTGACCTAACAGGAAGTTGAATTATCTTATCTATTGACTGAAGTAATCTCCACTGACATTCACTGTTTCCGTTTCCCTGTCTCTCCTGTGTATCTCCCTCTCCCCTCTCCTACCTCATTTTCCTTGATGATGATCTCCCAGGAGCAGAGCTGACCACATTATCGACCTCCCCTCCTTCTTCTCAAAGTACTGCCTCCTCTTCCTCCCAAGACCATGGAGGAGGTCACCAAGGTCACAGAAACCCCAAGGGCCCCGCCACTTCTCCTGGAACGGCGGGTTCGCCACCGACAGCCCACAGTTTCAGCCCTCAAATCCAAGCTGAAGCAGGGCATGACCTGCTCCGTTCCCAAAGTCCGATCCACCCTGTCCGGGTTCTTTCCTGTGGTGCGCTGGCTGCCTAAATACAAGCTCAAAGAGTACATCTGGGGTGATGCTATGTCCGGGGTGATTATTGGTATCATCTTGGTACCGCAGGCCATCGCCTACTGCCTGCTGGCAGGAGTGCAGCCCATCTATGGTTTATACACCTCATTTTACGCCAACATCATCTACTTCCTCATGGGGACATCCAGACATGTCTCCGTGGGGATCTTCAGCCTCATGAGCCTCATGGTTGGACAGGTAATGGATCACAAGTGGCAAGAAATTATCATACAATTTTGGTCTTTAATGAAATGTTGATGGTAATTTTTCTGGTTAATATATAAGGATAATTACACATTTTTCAGCATGCATTGTTAGGACATTTTCATTTTCAATATTCACATAGCAATTTTCATTAAATAACCCACTGTTTTTTAATATTTCCAGATTTAAATTGATAATAATCAATATTGTTTGATTAACAATTAGATTTAAAATGTTATTAGTATATAACTAATCAGCCTGTGTGACTGACAATTGTGCAGAAAGATCTTGCTGCATTTTCACTTGTATTTCTAGGTTTTATTTGATTAATTAAGATTTGTTGCTATTGATTTCTACTTGCTCACAGGTGGTTGATAAGGAGATGTTTCTGGCAGGTTTTGACCTCAGTGAGGACTCCACAGCATCTGGTTCCATTGTGTTTAATGCCACACTGGGCACTAACCTCACAGCTGGTAACCTTCACAGTGTGGAACTAATGGGTCTGCAGTGTGGGAGGGAGTGTTACTCCATCAGCATCGCTGCTGCCCTCACATTTCTGGCTGGCGTCTACCAGGTAAAGAACTGTTTTATTCAGATTTTACTGTCCCAAAGTTCTATTGTATGACACAAAACACTGTATAAATCAATTAAAGGCACCCTGTGCAGTTTTTGACAACTATAGGTCCTGGAGAGCAATGTTTTTAAGGGTGGGTCCTCAATATGTTAGTATCTAGTTTACAAATGGATCCACATGTATGTGATGTGCACTTCGGTGATGTGACACATGGTGCTGCAGATGCCTCAATATTACTCTATTGAAGAAAACAACAATTTGGGTTTCAAAGTTTTCCAAAGTAGGTTCTATAAACGTTTTCAGGAAAAAGGAAATTGTCCAGTATTTATGCAATGTTAAAAAACAGAAAAGAAACACGGAGTCTACAGTCTCTGTGAGGCTATAATTTCGCACAGTATTGCTTTGAGTTTAATGCCAACATTAGCATGCTAACATGGTGACAGTGACAATGTTGGCATGCTCATGTTTAATCGGTAAAATGTTGTACCATGGTCATCATCTTACTTTAGCATGATAGGATGCTAACATTTGCTATTTGTAAATGCTGAGATGTTTATTTTGATAAGTGACTCACTTTTTCATTCACCTCTATCCATCTATTTCTACGTTCCTCTTCTGCTCTATCTACTGATCCCCTCATCAGGTTCTGATGGCCATGTTTCGGCTAGGCTTTGTCTCTGTATACCTTTCGTCGCCTATGCTCGATGGTTTTGCCACGGGAGCCTCTTTTACCATCCTGACTGTGCAGGCGAAATACCTGTTGGGTTTAAAGATTCCCCGTCACCAGGGCTACGGCACAGTTGCCGTCACCTGGATCAACATCTTTGCCAACATTCATAAAACCAACCTGTGTGACCTCATCACTAGTGCCATCTGTATCTTTATATTAGGTAAAGGCCTCTATTTTACATTTTCCCCATCAGACTCTCAGTCATACTTACGTCACCTGCTTCTGCTTTGATTAATGATATGCTACACTTCCCAGAATGACTTGGGAAGAGGCATCCAAGTACTGTCCATGCATGTTTTATAGCATATAAAAGCAATAGAGTTCTTCCACAAATTTTCATTATGAAATTCTGCAAGCAGTGGAGATTTCTATTTAATATCAATTGTTTAGTAATGGCCTTGAGTATAGAAAATCAAATTCTTATTCATATATATAGCCTAACACAGAATTGTTTATTATAGTTGCAGGGAAAGAGATCCAGGAGCGCTACAAGGATCGTCTAAAAATCCCTCTGCCGACTGAGCTGATAGTAGTGGCAGGAGCTACACTAGCCAGCCACTTTGGGGATCTGAACAGCCGTTACAGCTCCAGTGTTTCCGGTCACATCCCCACAGGGTTCATTCCTCCCCAGGTGCCTGGCTTTGGTCTGATGCCACGGGTGGCACTGGATGCCATTCCTCTGGCTGTCATCAGGTAACGCGTAACAAATTTAACACCATGTTCGCCTGGCATCAACATGTGTCTCTCTATGAATTTTGGTAACCACTCGTCAAATACTTCTTGAAACAAGAACTGAGTCTTAAGTTCAAAAGATTTATGGATGCAGAAATAAAGCTATCTGAGGGAAAATATTTATTCACAGTCTCTATTGGTAAAGACTATGTTATTCTATGTTGTAGTTTTGCCTTCACGGTGTCGCTGTCCGAGATGTTTGCTAAGAAAAATGGGTACACGGTTCGTCCCAACCAGGAGATGCTGGCCATCGGCTTCTGTAACATCATCCCCTCCTTCTTCCACTGTTTCACCACCAGTGCAGCACTGGCAAAAACAATGGTGAAGGACTCAACAGGTTGCCAGACTCAGGTGAATTTCATACTTTTGAAAATGGCAAAACCCATTTTTTAATGATTGGTTCAATCATTAAAATAATCTTGGAAGCATTACTGTGCCATTTTCACACACATACATTTTTGTTCTGCTGCAAAATAATATGATCTAATATCGATCTTTGTTGTTTCCATTTTGCAATAGACTTATGTGGCCACAGCTCTGTCTCGTGTTTACAAAGATCTGGGAAAATCTTTCTCACTACGTTTATTTGCATAACAAGAATCAGATGGGGATGCTCCGGAGATTGTGCTTCTACTGTACAAAGTCTGTCTTGTCAAAAACACCTTGGGGGGGAAAAATGGTTCTGCACAAGGCAAATACAGATTTGTCACTCTTGGATTTGATAGCAAATTGTTGCTTTCCTGTGCGAGGAAATGGTTTCTAGGGACATCACGGAACTCTGTCCTGAGGCCATATGTAGAGCCACAGCATTCAGAGCAGAAAACACACTGTTTTGTCTGTTCATGTTAGCTTTGTGGAAGGCGTTAAAATCTCACTCTAAAATCTCGCTATCCATGTTTCCATCCTTTTCTCTGCTCCTCCATCAGGTATCGAGTCTGATCAGCGCCCTAGTCGTCCTTCTTGTCCTCCTCTTCTTCGCACCTTTTTTCTATTCTCTCCAGAAGTGTGTTCTTGCCTGTATCATCATTGTCAGCCTTCGGGGGGCACTGAGGAAGTTCAAGGACGTCCCAGAGAAGTGGCGTGCCAGCCGGAACGATGCAATTGTTTGGCTGGTCACTATGTCAGCCACAGCTCTGATCAGTGTGGAGCTGGGTCTCCTGGTCGGAATAGTTTTTTCCATGATCTGCATCATCTTTAAGACCCAGAACCCTAAGGTGAGTAATAGAGATGATGCTCATAATGGCTGCTGACAACCATCACCACATGAGCTATGACAGACTGATATCAAATATTTTTAGTGAAAGGCAAATATTGGCCTTTAGTAATCTCATAGTCTAATTTAATCTGATGTTTGACATCAGGTCTCTCTCCTGGGCCGGGCCAATGACACTGATCTTTACGAGGACGTGGACGAGTACAAGAACCTCATTCCACCACCTCGCGTTCAGGTCTTCCGCTTCCAGTCTCCTCTGTACTATGCCAACAAGGACTCATTCCTCAAATCCCTCTATAAAGCTGTCGGAGTTGAACCTTTCATGGAGATGACTAAAAGGAGAAAGGCAGAGAAGAAGGCCAAAGAGTTGTCCTCAAAGCAGGCCAAGGCAAATGGAGATAAAAACAACAGCGAGGTTGTTATTGGGCTAGTCCATAGAGAGCTGGATTTCCACACAATAGTTTTGGATTGCTCTGCCATCCCCTTCATAGACTCGACAGGCATAGCCACATTTAAAGGGCTGGTCAAGGAATATGAAGAGATCAGGGTGAGCGTGCTCCTCGCCAACTGTAACACCTTAGTTATTGATACCCTGCAGAAGGGACAATTCTTTGGGAAGAATGACAAAGACATGAGCAGTCTGCTGTTTCATACAGTTCACGCTGCAGTTCTGCATGCAAACTGCACATTTGCTGCAGCAGAAAGCAGGTCAGAAGACTCTGTGGTGTAGAGCAGCTGGAAGAAGAAGGGAATAGCGATAGTGTTGTGGTGGGTTCCATTTCTCCTTCTCCTTTCCTTTCCTTTGTAAACCTAAACGTGAATTTATGTATGCTGTCTTGCCATCTGTAACAATACAGCATCAGGTAGCTTTGAGGTTGCCTTTCAGGAAGCTTTAGCAAAGAAAACATTGGGGTACCAAGAGGATGCAATTAAGAAGAGTATCCTATCAAGTCATTTTTTGATTCTTTGCACCCATAAATATAACCACACCACAACAAGCATTGTTTAAAGTAGTTTTCAAAAATGTTAAATTCTTGTTAATTTTAGTTTGTATAAATGTTAGCAGTCATAAATGTGTTTACATCAATTTCCAGGTTAGTTCCTTTTCAGTTTCTAATGAATAATGTATATGTGTATGTATGGTCTAACCTTTTATATCACTTCAAGCCTTTGGCCAAAATCCATAATGGATAAAAGAGTCCAGAGTTCGGACATGGAGATTCAGTCACTATCGTAGGTATTTCTGGAGGTGCCAACTATTGCTATTCCTATGTGGCGGAAACAGGAGCATTATGTGACTAACAAGGACTGAGTGCTGTTTCAGAGAGAGCCTGGCCTTCAAACCAGAGCTCATTGTAACATACTTCTAATCTTGCCCTGTTCCCTGGTCACCCAGCAAGAACAGCTACTGTATATGATCTGTACTTATAAACTTGTAAAAATAAAGGATTCACACACATCTCTTATCAGGTAAAGCAAGTCATCATATGGTGCTTCAGAAATGTATATTTTTTATGAGTAAACTGATGGCAGCAGGTGATGCCACATATTCCGTCGAAATGTTTCACTGCTACTGGTATGTTAAAATCAAATGTTTTGTGACTGAAAAATAATGGCTGGTTTTGTCTGTTAAATCACCGTTTCCTTATGTCTTTCATCCTGTTGGTGCAAAGTGGGACCTTTTTATTAACACAATAACAATTTATTGAAAGTACCCTATCCTAACTTCAAAAACTTCAAACTTCAAAAAGGAGTAGTACTTCAAAAAGGATGTACTTTTACTTTCACGTGAACATTTCCATGTAAAAATGAACTGGCAATTCTTTTTGTAATAAGATGTAGACATTCTTGTTTATAAATGTAGAAAAATAATAATTTTGTATTTTCATACTTATTTTGTCATCAAACATTTTCCCATTTATTCATTTTTATATTGACAATCATGATTACATCACATTTTAGGGAAAGTCTGTTTGACTTTCATGTTTGACATAGTGTTGACATTAAAAAACCATGTGCAAACACTGCCTTAATGTTCAGTATTTAATTAAACTGACCTTTTAGAGCTTATGTCTGGGACTGAATTATTGCCAATAACATGTTTATCCTATCAAGGGAATATCTATTGACACATTTTTTTGCCAAAGGATGGCAACTTTCATGTGATTCTGCAGTTCCCCTCAGATTTATGAAGCGTTTCAGCATCTTTCAGCTCATTGTTTTGGTTAGTTTCAAATTACATTAGAAAAGCTTAACAGCAATGTATATTTCATATAATAACATTGTGGCTGATGTGGATGATCTGCAGACCTCGATGTAAACAGTTTTCAGTTGAATTAATAGTGACAGACAGACAGATGCTTTGAAAAAAGCTTGACAATAGTATGCAGGAAAATCCAAACATATAACAAAAGCAAAAGTGACACGTTTTGACACTAGAGCTGAACCTTCTGTCACAATTAATAGTCCTCCAAAATAATTTTGACTCCCAAAATGACGATTAGTATAGACAACCTGAGCAACTTTAACAGTTAACACTGTACTGCTGTGTCAGGCTCCACACAGCTATCCATTAGTCCATGAGGTAATATACTCATGCCTATTATTTGCTAGTATAATTATCATACTTTCAAACACTTACAGTATGTTTTCTTATGGTCAAAGCCATTCTGAATAACAGCACTTCTACAGCATTTCATTTGACAATGTAAGCATATGCATGGATGCTTACATATAATCCATGTAATTATCCATAGCATAGTTACACATTCAGGTATATATTTAAGGGCCCATCTTTAACTTATTAACTGTCAACATGGTAAGCTGTGTGCCTGCACCATGATCGTCAATGATGAAATAAGATTATGTGCTTGCCAAATGTTAAGTCATCCACATGTTGCAACTACCATAAAATGTATGGCACATTTCATTACTACAAGAAACAAAGTATGAAACTGAGGTGTTTACTTTACCGAAACTGGTTACAGTGAAAAAAATATTGGTTTAGACAGCTAAATGTAGTTTGAATATCAAAGCATGGGCACATTTTTATGGACACCTTTACCTGAACTATGTACACACCTATCTGGAACCCAAACCAAATTAAAACCCCACCATGCTCATTAAGTTCCATACTACAAACACAAAGACCTCCATGTAACAAAGTTTAAAATGGTACGGTTTCTTCAAGTTGATTAAAAAAAAAAAAAGATTCTTAAAGGGATCGTTTTTGGGGGGGAAATACACATATCTGCTTTCTGGTGGACAGAAGATTGGTACCACTGGTATCAATCCAACTCTCAGCAAGAAGGTGAATGAGCTTATTTCTCAAAATGTTGAACTATTGTTTAACAAAGTCATTATTTCATTTGAGGATAGCTTGTGTTTATGACACATTCCCTAACCTGTATGGCTCTTGACGTCTTGTGTCAGAACATGCACTTACAGTATATTTCAGGCTTCTGAGACCGACATGTGATTAGATGGTGTTTGAGATATGACGTGTTTTACTTTCAAATTGCTAACTCAACACTGAGTGAAGAGAAACCCTTCCACTCTGAAAGACTATGCAACATTCACCTCCATAGCAGACAGTGGATGAATCGGCTGAATCGGTCAAATGGGGCAACAACTGGTGCATGTCTGTGTGATTGTAATCAATTTTCCTATTTGTCTTAATGTGCTCTGATTATCAGATATTATTAGTTCCTTGATATTAAAACAAAAATCAACTGCAAACTTAATCAGGAGTAATTCTGAGCTACCAAAAAACAAAACCTCAACAATTTATTACCCAGCATTCTTTATTCATTCAAAATGTTTAAAAATATAATTTCACATAGGCACTGAAATAAATATTATACATCTTGTAAGTCAGCGCCAATACTTTATCATACAAATGATATTCAAGAAAAACCCAAACACAGGATAAAACAATCATGTTCAAAACAATGTTCAAAAATAAAAAACACACTCAAAAGGTTACTTCTTCCAGCACCTGTACAGTGTGTTTTCCAGCTCTGCAGCAGTAAGTGCAGTAAGTAAGTGCTCTCAACGGAAATGCTTGAAAAACTTGTTCTAAATAAAAAAAAGAAAAAAGAGAAAAATAAACCAAAACACATACTGACCTTGTGGTGTGACAGCAAAGATGATGTCGGTCTGAGATTGATCTTTTTTCCCCTTCTGGTTTATGGTCACTTCTTGACCAAAAACAGATTGCTATGAGATAACTCTGTTATGATATAGCACTATATAAATAAAACTGAATTGGATTGTAACAGTTAAGTGTGTATACAATACAAATACTCAAAAGATAATAAGGCAAATCAAGTACAAACATGATTGAGATTTATGTAAAAAAAATAAATAAACCCAAAACATTAAAATATGTAACTGTCCCAAAGTGTACTGTAGGAAAAAAACAGTTGAAGGTACATGTAACACAACACACTGGCCTTATATAAACAACAGCATCGAGCGGAACGATAAGGATTTTTCACAAACCCAAACTTTATGACAGAGGTGACATCTGATAACCGCTTCGGCTGGTAACTTGAGAAATGAGCTGCAGTGCTACCGCTTTACTGGCCTGCCAACAGGAATGCGATTTCATGGCCGTTATGGTATAACTCAAGCTGCTATTAAAGGGTCGTTTCATTCAAATTCACCTGGTGATCTCCACCACTTTCTAACAAAGACATGCAGTAGTCCATAAAAAACAAACACAAAACAACAGGCTTTTTCCATGTTGTGATGACACGTTTACTTAAAAAGATTAAACCCAATACTCTTTATAATAATACTAATGATATAACAAACAGGGTGATTGTACAACGGCTTTAGGCTGATATGGCATCTCGCCAAGTGCAGCTCAAACTGGCAGACTGGCTTTATTTTTATTTTCTAATTGCCACCTTATTTGTTCTAAAGACAAAAACAAAATGCGACACAAAGCAAGCAGTGCTAAGAAAACAATGCAGTGTAGCCTAAATAGGTTCCCACATTGTTTTTAAGCTCTGCACCTCAGATATAGCAGATTGATCACTGATTGAGCTTTACATATATTTGTTGAAAAGCTTTAAATATTCACGGTGACATTGTTTTTCCAAGAGACAGGAAATTCACAGTGTCTAAATGTTACATTTCCAGTTGTCATGATTTTTTTTAATGTGCTTTCCATTTCATACAATCCTATCTTGTAGGAACTGATAAACTGATAAAAGCAAAAGTAATTGTTCATATGGACCGTTACGTTTGATTCAAAAGAATCCTTATAGTTATTCTTTTTATCTACAAAAAAAAAAACAACCATGAGATAACATGATCACCAATTAAAAACACCAAACCTTCGTCAGTTTCAACGAAGAAATTTAAATTCCTGCTTCATGCATCGATTGTAACGGTTATTACATTACTTTTGACATCAGTTCACCTTTTGTTAGGAGAATTTAAGATTTACAGTAGCTCCTAGCCACCTTTAGCTGTTATCTACAGCTGGAGACAGTAGACTTAGATAGAAAATATACTGGCCTTTAACAGCTGACCAGGATACAAGCAGCCAAACTGTGAAAATTAATAGCTACTGTCAAACGCTCAGTTTCACACCTGAGCAGCTAACAATCAGGAGCTGCTGGTAGTCGGTGGTTGAAAAACCTTTATGTAGCAACTCCTAACCAGCAGCTAACTGATAAGAGGTCTTAGAATTTTAACATTGTGAGTTTAAGTGATGTGTGCTAACAATAATTATCCTGCACCTGACTATAACGTTTGATCAGTTTGACTTAGCTGCTGCTGGTCCGGGTCGGGCAGGTCTGGCTGTGCCTGAAGTGCATGATGTGTACAGCTGTCTGATGCCACCAGTAAAACATCACCACCACCAGTATGTGCCATACCTGGTGGCTGGCGCCCAGGTAGTTCAGCTGGCCTAGGAGAAGAGGGGGGGGGGATGCTCAAAATACTGTACATATTGTTTCTGTTCATTCTCATATTCACTCTTTCTTCGCATAGATATATCAGAGTATATGCAGGAATCCTGAAGTTAAATTTCATGTCCCTTTAAGACAGTGTCAACATATTTTAAGACTGCAACGCCACAAATTTTAACTGGTTATCAGCAACACACTTTACATTTATAGTAGTATACCAGTACATTTATTTTGAGTCTTAGTTTGACCTAATTCAGAGAGGCCAGGAGGGAACAAAACTCAAAAGAATGAAGTAGTGACTAACCCAAAGGCAAAGTTTATTAAAAGTAATAATAGTCACATACTCACACTCTCCATTTCCATTTGACCTAAGAAATACAACATTGGCCATAAATGATATTAAAATATAGACCTAGACCGTCTGTCTGAAGCTATGTTCCAAAAATAATACCTTGTAAAACGCAGATTAAGACTTTTTAATACTTTTTAAGACCCTGCAGATACCCTGAAAATATATTTAAGGGGGAAATCACAAAGACCGGAGGGGTAACACACACATTGACCAAATGTCTTACTAGGTTTAACACTACAGCTACCCACTTCAGGAGTGCACACACACACACACAGAGAAAGAGGAGAAGGACTCACCAGGGAAACAGCGTTCAGGGATCTTGGTGACATAGAACAGGAAGGCAGATCCAGCTATCAGGTACATGACTAACACACGAGGCAGGAACAGCTGCACATGAAATGAAAACCAAAGTTTGCATTACTAAACATAAAGTCAGGAGAAGAAAGTGCTGAGATTCAGTGACACATAATACTGGCAGTCAAAAATGAATGCAAATAGTAAAAAAAAAAAAAAAAAAAAGAATACTAACCGAATGCTGAAATTACTATTCAAATGTGTATTATTTCATTATTTTAAATGTGTTGGATTAGTAGCAAGAAATCACCTGTTGGCAATTCCAAATGTTTATTGGTAATGTTGGAATGCCCTCTAGTGGACAGAATGTATAGCAACCACATGTTGATAGTGGCATTGGTATTCCATAAACCTTGTGTATACATAGTAAATATTAATAATAGGCAAAATTTGAGGATAAAAAATTTGAATATATTTCAAATACTAAAAATAAGGAATGAAATTCGAATGGGATTATAGAGGAAGACAGCACAGTGCTAATGAGCATGCTTATTTCCTGACCTGCACAGCATCAGAGGTGAATCCTCCATTGAGCCAGACCCAGTGGCAGGCAGGAATCACACTGATGCCAGCCACACAGCAGAAGATCGTCATCCGTATCCGTCGCCAGTCGTTACTAAGGTAACGAGGGTGGACCTGAGCACAGAAGACGGCCAGGATCAGGGACAGCACTGTCAGCAGGTAGACCTGTCGCCAAAACTGCAAGACGGGAGGGTAACCGATTAGATACAGTGTAATCGTCAGAGCTGGAGCATCGGATCTAAATTACTATTGTATTTCGATATTATTCCTACCATACACACAACAGGATGTCAGTTATATTTCATGAACCTTGAATTTCTTGTGCAATTTATGCCAT
>JAVQJF010113848.1:0-16336 GCA_036023855.1 Gadopsis marmoratus
TAAGGATTTGCATGCTTGTGTGGAATTCTTGTGTGAAATCTTGCAGCTCATCCAGATGTCACGAGATTTTGATTGTGTGTTGAGCCAAAACTGTATCTATTTTCCTTCTTTTTATTGTCCACTTCAGTTTGTTTGGAATTTTTAGCATTGTAGAAGGAAATTGGGAATAGTTGCTTATCCCCCCCCCCCCGCCGCCGCATGATACCACTAATGTCACATTGCTAATCTGGTCAGTAATGACGATGTGATAATCTGTCATATATTGGGTATCTCCGTCATCATTCTGTGCCTAACAGAAACACATGGCTCAATATTTCCTGTTGAGTGGGCATATGGCTCTCTGCAGGAGGTTACTATTATTCAAGTTGTAGGCCATTGTTATTGTTTATTACACCCAGCCAGGGGTGTGGCATATCACAGCATACCTGCTTGAGCCTCACCATCTTTGGAACACACACACACACACACACACACACACACACAGACAGACAGACCTCAAACTGTTAGATGTTTACCGCTGGCTCTCTCATATGTGTGTGTCATAAAGGTTACAGTGTCTTATCATCTCCCGTGCTTGGCTTTGATGCGTCGCCATAAGCCGTATGTCTTTTTACAGTAAAATGAAAGTATATACACACATGAGACCCTGTAAAAGCAGCCACCTGTTCCTCACCCTTAAGCAAAGCAACTACCAGTCGGTTAATAGATTAGCTGATCGACAGAAAATGAACATGCATCTATTCCGAGAATCTATTAATTGCTATGTTTTAAAATTGTCTGGCTCCATTTATTTAAATTTTTGCTTTATATTTTTGGGTTTTGGACTGTTGTTTTTCTTGGAAATTGTTTTCCTACTATTTTATGGACCAAATGATTAATCAACAGATTATTCAACAATGAAAATCATTGTTAGTTGCAGCCCTACCTGTAAGGTTTACCTATGATATTTGGGCTCACTGCTCTTAAAAATGTTTGTATTCCACTGTACTACTAGTTATTCATTTAAACAATAAAGGGTTATTTTAACAGGAACAGTGACTGATCGTGCCCTGTAATATTTTGTATATATTTTTTGTATATTTTGTAATATAACAGCAAACCATTTTTAGCAATTTTTAGTCTCTTTCAGACAACAATTACCAACCAAAAGACGTCACTGTAGTTGTCGTTGCACTCACCAATTCATCTGGTGCTGCACATGTTGCACCGTAACTCTCATGGACTGTTCTTGCAGTTACACACTGCACGGAGGTGATGCCGCACGTTAGGAACACGGCTACAGAGCATCTCACACTAATACAGCCGCCTGTTTACTGCAAACCGGACAGCGTCTCAGGCTGCTCTGTGGATACAAACAGGCTTCAGATGCCTCAGAACTATTTGAGTGACGGTTATGTATTTTCCTCGACTGTTTTAGATCCCACAGTCATTAATATTGACCGCTCAGTAAAGCACCACCGTTTGAGTCATTTGTAATGATCATTTGTTGTTTCCTATGACACCCGTGTCATTCAGAGGATCACTATTTTGTTTGTGTGATTCTGTCTGTCATACAGAGGGAGTACTTCCTGAAAGTATTTTGCATAAGCTACTGAAATTAGACTGACTGTCACAGTGCACACACACAGACCACAACTGCTGCAGGTGCGGATGGACCTTTTTTTTACAGCTTTAATTTAAAAGTTTTTTTTGAGGCAATAGTCATTCACTCATAGAGGGAACGATGCAGCAGCTAAATGCTTGTGTTGGAAGGGGCCCTTTCCGTCTGTGCTGGGCTGGCACTGCAAGCTTCCAGCCCTGATTCCTGGCTGACTGAGGCAGTGCCAAACCCAGAACCTGCTGTTTTCACTGCAGTGAGGAGTTGGCAGGTTGTGTAAAGGAGGCCAACTGACCTCTGTACCTGCCTCCCTTTCATCATTTGTTGCCACTGGGACTACATTGGTTTTCAACATCCTGGACAGTGGAGTACAAAGCTAAAGCCTTTACAGAGAAAATGGCTGAAAGTGCCAGTATTCATGTGTTCCTCAGGATTTTGGTCACTGTCTTAGCCTGATTGACGACTCTGTAGGAGCAAAATATGAACTCCCAAATATAAATTATGATGTCTTACAATAATCTGCACTGTAAAAGTGCTGACGAAAGTCTTAACACTGACTTTAAGAGATTGGTTTTTGCCCACATACATACTGTATACTTCTTTTGTTTTGCAAAAAAAAAAAATGTCACTATCTTGCAGAGGGTGAGATGTCTGTACGGTAAATATGATACTTAAAGACTAGAAACAGGGGAAACCACGTGACTGGCTCTGTCAGCACCCCTGAATCTCACTAATTAACATGCTGCATCTTGTTTGTTTAGTCCGTTCAAAAACTGAGATAATAACATATTATTAGTGAGCTTTGGAGGTGCTGGTCGGCAGGTTTTGTTACTTTTGAACAGATGCAGGCTAGCTCTCACCCCCCATTGTTTTTAGCCTTTATAACAGTCTCATATGACAATATAAGAAAGTGAACAAGTGTTTCCCAAAATGTCGAGCAATTATGTATTTATTTTCCTAACTGATGCTGCTAATCTTGAGATATTTTACATGTTGAATGGCCGAGAGTTGCATCATCCTATTTCCTGAACCATTGTGAACCATTGTGAACCTCTTAACAAGCAAAGCAAGTTTCTGCATCATTGCCCCGGGGAGCTAATGCAAACCAGAGCCACTGCTTGTCTAAAAACCTATTGGCCCATTCAGAAAACAGAGTGGACCAAACAAGGTTTTGTCGCTGTTGCCACTTTTGTCATAGCGCTTTGCGACATTTCATCATTCATCCTCTTCGCCGTTATCGTCCTTTTATACTAGCACTGATGTTGAGTATTGCTGACCGTTTTTTAAAAGGCTGCTCATGCTGCTGAATACAGAACACATAAAGTTGCACTACTCCAAGTCATGGCAGGTAAAACAACAGCAAAAGTCAACTCTCACTCAGAATTTACACAGGAAGCTACAGCAGACCGTTGGGCATGTACAGTGGAAAATGGTCGGTACTATCTATTGCTAAATAATTTTCTTAAATGACTAGGCTTGTGTTTTGTTTCATAGTGTTTTGATTATGAATTGGCTATTTCCTGTGTCTGGAGTCTGTCAAGTGATTGGGCCACACAGACATGTCTACACACTTGTGCCCCATGTGTTTTCCTGTTTGGCTTTGCCTTTGTGTGGGTTCAGTGCCCTTCCTGTGTCCGGCAGCCTCATTCCTAGACAGATAAGAGGTTGTTTGAGGTCATGTCGCTGCAGAAGAAGGACGGCGAGACCTTAAATGACCTGGTATTTAGCCTTAATTGGTGCTTTGATTGCTTGTCTGACCAGCTGTCATCCGTATGGTTGTCTAGTTAGAGACGATCTGGGCCCATTTCACTGAAAGGGCGACCAAAAGAGGCAAGCGCTTGTAGGCAATTTCAACTGGGTTCCTTGCATCTAATTAAAGTTTCTGTTTATGTTGGATTGGCCAGTGTTGATATCATTCGAGCGTTCAAAAGCTGTAATGTTGTGAGTTTGCTTTTCTGCCCAATTTCAACATGTGGTAATGTTTTATACAGTACTAAACTTTGAAGCTGAAGGTTGAATTATCTTCTAAGATTCACTGAGATTTATTTCTCTCTCTCTGGCTTACAGAATGAAAATGCCTGAGGCTGGGAGTTAGAGCCCTCCACCAAAGAGAGCGTGTTCCAGGGCTGGAGCTGGACCCAGAAACCCCTGCCTGGGGGGTGAAGGGCCCTCACAGCCCTGTGTGAGTCTGGACCATGGGGGATGGAGGCGCCGGTGCAGTTGGAGGAGATGGGGTGAACCGGTCCCATGTCCGGTTCGACAACTTCGTCCAGGCGACCACATGTAAGGGCACGCTCAAGGCCTTCCAGGAGCTGTGTGACCACCTGGAAGTCAAGCCCATCGAGTCCAGGATCTTCTACCACAAGCTCAAGTCCAAACTCAACTACTGGAAGGCGAAGGCGCTCTGGGCAAAGTTAGACAAGCGGGCCGGCCAGAAGGAGTACAAGAAGGGTCGTGCATGTGCCAACTCAAAGGTAAGCCCTGGATCATTACAAACTGCATGATTCATTTAAGGGCGGCTTTGCTTGTTGGTGGCTTCAGTTCAGTGAGATCTAAAATTTGATCCTCTATGTTGAGGAATCACGTAATCTGATGCTCGTGTTTACCAGCCAGACCGGTGTGTGATTGCTTTATATGAAAGGACACTGCACCCTTTTTCATTTCTGTTGAGAACGTTCACTTCAGTTCAGCCTTAGAAATGTGATTTGTCACCTCCTCTGGTTTGCAGTGTATATGTTGCTTGACCCCAAAATAAGGGTTGAGGCTGGGAAAAAAAACGGCTGTATTATTTTTGTTGAAAAGTGCAGCTTTAAACTATGATTTGGGATAAATAAAGCTCTTAAAATAAAGCTTAGCTTACTTTAAATTCTCTTAGCTTACCTTATCTTAGCTTATATTATCTTGTCTTGTCGTAGCTTATCTTATCTTAGGCATGTTAGCTTATTTTAGTTTGATTTATCTCTGCTTAAGTTAACTTCACTTATCTTAGCTCATCAACTATTGGCTTCTTATTTACCTCATATTGTTTGGCAGATGCTTTTGTCCAAATTTATTTACAATAAGTGAATTCAAACTCAAAAGGATCAAGAGCTAGACACCATGAGTAACTGCAAGTGCAACCCTACCAAATAAACAAATAAAGGCATGTTGGAGAGCTACATTGCATGAACTTTTTTCTTTTTAAACATGTGAGATGCTAGTGTGCGGTGTTATGGGTTTGTAGCCAGCGGCGAAATAATGTCTGCTGTCCTGAATTGGTATCTTTTTTTTGTCATAGCTCGTTTGCAACATCTGCGTCTCTCTGTGTTTAGTGTCTGATCATTGGTGCGGGACCTTGCGGCTTACGTACAGCCATTGAGCTGGCTTTCCTGGGGGCCAAAGTGGTGCTGCTGGAGAAGAGAGATGCGTTCTCTAGGAACAATGTGCTTCACCTCTGGCCCTTCACCATCCAGGACCTCAGGGGCCTTGGGGCCAAGAAGTTCTATGGAAAGTTCTGTGCTGGTGCTATCGATCATATCAGTGAGTACGCACAACATCTTTTGCTCTCCTGTGCTCACACACTAATATACTGTATATGACACATTCGCCTGAAGGAAGTGATTTGATGTTGTTGTATGAATTAGGAAGCTGCGTTTTGCGGTTTTAGTAGATCTGATGCCATTCACATTTTCTTTCCTGTTCTGTGTTGTATTTTAGGTATTCGTCAGCTTCAGCTAATGCTGCTCAAAGTGGCTCTCCTGCTGGGCATTGAGATTCATGTCAACGTTGAGTTCAAGGGTCTCATTGAGCCCCCTGAAGATCAAGAGACTGAAAGTAAGCGAGTCAAACTGCTGCCCGACAAGCCGAAGAAAAATGAATGGGAAGTGAATGCGTGTTTGGTCAGAGGCTCTAAGCTGGCCCTGTTGACACATTTCTGTCTGATTACACATGCTGTGTTTTCTTAGGGATAGGTTGGAGGGCTGAGGTCCACCCCAGGACACACCCTGTCAACGAGCTGGAGTTTGATGTCATCGTCGGAGCAGACGGAAGGAGAAACACGCTACCAGGCAAGTCTGCATGTGCTAACTGGGAGAGAAGCATGAGTAATGCAGTTTTACTGTGCTAAACAAGGCAAAGACTTGGAGGTTAGTCTGAATGATTCTGATCTCACTTGTGTACAGCTGTGGTCGGGTGCCTGACCTCACTCCGTTCCTCATGTATAAATGGACATTTGTGCACATTTGTGTTTGTTTGTGTCTGGCTGCTACGTTCAAATTGCATTTCTGATGACTCTCCCAGCAGAGCAGAATAGGAATTGTTGTCATTACTGCTTCCTCTGCGAGTGTTGGGGCCTCACGAGCAAAGGGAAACCCTGTGGAGTGGAGTACCATGACACTGACTGCTGCATCAATGAAGGGAAGCAGCAAGCTCCCTCTGGGATAACCATGAACTCCAATCGCATAGCTTGAAAAAAAACTAGAAATCTGTTTACATTTTCATGATGCAGACCATCTGCTTGCGTTTCTAGTGTACAGTATGCGTTTGCAAGGTTTTAAATGTTGTAAAAGAAAACACGAGCGCGCATGAGTGGTTGTTTTTTTTTTTTTTGAGGGTTTACTCTTTGTCTGGGAATGTTTGTAGATGTATGGTGTCGCAGTTCTGGTCTGTGCGCCCTGATTCCTGGCATAATGCTCTTGTAATTTCCCCCAGGGTTTCGCCGTAAGGAGTTCCGGGGCAAGCTCGCCATTGCCATCACTGCTAACTTCATCAACAGGAACACGACAGCGGAGGCGAAGGTTGAGGAGATCAGCGGGGTGGCCTTCATCTTCAACCAGAAGTTCTTTCAAGACCTCAGAGAAGCAACAGGTCTGCCGCAGCTCTGCTCTCCTACATTTGCTTTAGTTTTTCTAGATTTATTTATTTTTTATTGCGGTAACTGTAAGAAGGAAGGAGTCGATGCCAAGGGATCTTTTGGAGAAATAAAGGTAAACCGGACAAATAATCTGTCCTTGGATGACAGTTCCGAATTTGACCGCTCATCCAATTAAAATGCTTAGCATTAGGTCTGATGCCAAGCCTGCCGTGGTTTATTGCTGACATGACGATGTCCCACCGGACTTTGGTTATGTGCGCTGAGTCGTGTAAATTTCTCCTCTAATGACGACATGAGAGCCAGCTATAGCAATCAGGAAAATGATTGTGTTTGATATGTAACAATACGTCTTTCTCTTGGTCCTTTGGAGGTATTGACCTGGAAAACATTGTCTACTACAAGGATGACACGCACTACTTTGTGATGACTGCCAAAAAACAGAGCCTGCTGGAGAAAGGAGTCATTCTGCATGTGAGTGATCAAAGCCCAGGCCTCAGTTCAATGTGGTGTGTGTTTGAGAGAATTGTTGAATCTCATCCTGTCTCTGTGTAGTAAACACAAAGGCTATATGCACGTACAGAATCCGAAGGCTTTCCCTCCCGAGTCTCACTCTCTTTCATTCTTTCAGTCTTTTATTCCCTTTCTGGTTTTGCCTGGTATCGGACTAATGGTCTTTCCAAGCCAACAATGTTCAGGAACAGACTGCCAACTCAAGCACACTTACTGAGTGTTTGTGTCCTCACTTTACACGGTAGTTTCCTTTCCATGGCCACTTTCCACAGGAAACCGGAAAGACCTTTTTACATGTCCAAACATAACTGAAGGTGCGCTATGATTGTGGGGTTGCTTTTGGATTCTAAATTGCCTCTTAAATTAGTGTTTTTTGCAAACCGAGTCACAGTCATCACTCTTGTTCAGATAATTTTAGCTGTCTTGACATAAGAGAAATGGCAGCTCAGCCTTTTTTAGCTATGCCCCAAAACTATGGAACTCCCTACTCAAGGCTGTAAGAGATGCAAACTCTGTGAACATTTTTTAAATGTTTTAAATGTTTAAATTGAAAACTTATTTATTCAGCATTGCTTTTAACTAATTGTCACTCTTCCCCCTGTCTGGTTTTATCTCTTTTTATGTTTGACATATTGTTTTGTTCTGCTGTTGTGTATTCTTGACATATTTCATTGGTCGTGTTTTAGTGCTGTCTTTCAAATACTTCATTGTCCCTGGCGTACATGCTTTTGCTATTTGTTGTTTCTCGTCTTTGTTACCAATCTGTTTGCTTGCTTTTATTGTGCAGTTTGTGCACTATTTTATCATGCATGTTTTTAAAATATTTTTAACTTTTATTTTTTCTTTCTCATTCATTCTTCTCTCTTGTAATGCACTTTGAGCTACACCCCCCTGTATGAAATGTGCTATGTAAGTTTATTTATGCCAAGTTTTTATTATTATTATAAGCACAATCATTGTACATATTTCGGTGGGTGTAAGCTGTCCCTGCGCATGTGTGTGCAAGTCTGTGAGTGTGTTTTCATGGTGAGCCGATGACATTATTGAGGTTTTGGTGTACGCTGAGATCTGAAGCCAGAGGGCATTTGGAGTATGTCGGCACATGTTAATGAAAAGTCTGGAAGTCCCCTTTTTAATGCAAAATCCTTAGCAGATCCTTTTTATTGCAATGAAATTGACTCTGTGCTCCCCCTTGGAAAAGGATAGAGGAAGGGCGGCAAGTCCACACAGTTGAAAGCAGCACCACACATCCGAGAACAACCCTCATTCATATCTTCCACTGCCCTGCCCTTCCCCTCACTCACCGTCACCACCACCAGTCTGCCATTGGACAACCAGGGAGATAGAAGGTGGAAGAATGTGCCTCTCGCAGGCCTCTATGAAAACATGTCA
Organism: Gadopsis marmoratus; assembly: GCA_036023855.1. NCBI lineage: Eukaryota > Metazoa > Chordata > Actinopteri > Centrarchiformes > Percichthyidae > Gadopsis > Gadopsis marmoratus. Next base: position 8,352 of record JAVQJF010113848.1, read on the forward strand.
CTTTGAAGGCATGCAGTGATTTGATGCTACATGTTGGAGAGACTTGTGAGCTGCGCAGTTCACTCCGCTGCAAGTTGCTCGGGCCCCTTTGTAGCACAGCGAAGTCTCAAAGGGACTGTCGACATCAAACTTTCTTCTCAGTTTCTCAGGATTCTTGATATATTTTGCATCTATTTAGTTTTAAATGTGTGTGTTCTTTCCTTTCTCTTATGCTTTGTTTTTTGTCAGTTAAAATGTCATTATCACCAAGGCTAGTGACGCTGCTGTTTAATTAGCCAAAGATATAGTGAGGTTAGTAGTTAGGTGAACAACATATTTGATTTTCTAAATACTGTGTCAAAACTGTACAGAGTGCATTTACACCTGGCTGAGATCGGATCACAATGCCCACCTCTAAATAGGGTCTGGTCGACTGCAAAGTGTCCTGCATACTTCTACACTTTGTAATAACACTTTGTTTTTCTTTTATCCAGATAAAATATCTAGATACAGATTGCATGCTAATACCAGGTGTAAATGGGGTCTTTTTATGTTGATTAACCTTTTATTCTATAAACTGGAGCTAAAAAAACTAATTTCTGTCTTCCAATTTTTTTTTTTTTTTAGGATTTTGCTTTTTATACTTTTATGAGCAGCTGACAACAAGTTATTTCAGATTAGCAGTACAAACAAAGATCTGGTCATCAGTATTTACTATTATTCTAAGTCCGTGCACAAGGTATATTAAACTACAGGTAACCATAGTAACAATACTTCTGCTTTATACTGTGTTACTAGATAATAAACTGTACAGTCCTAACAATTATTTAAACTTAGAACTTTGAGAAAGGGGTTATAATTTGAATATAAGTGATTATGGCCCAAGTGAAAAAATACAACGGAACTGGCAGTTCATTGTCTATCAAAAACATCTTATGTCTCATCACTAGTCTGTCCACATTTTTAGCTTTCTGTGATAGCTGCCAGCACATTTCTTACTATACTGAGTAAGTCTTGCATTATGGCTAGGTTTAGTTTGAAGACTTCCACAATCACGTTGTAACAGTTTCATCACATTTCTCTGGGCATTTCTCTGTTTTTTTGAGTTCACTACAATCTACATGCCACTGCTACAGTAATCTCACCTCTCCCATCTCTCCTGTAGGATTATGCCGACACAGAGCTGCTGCTGTCCAGGGCTAATGTGGACCAGGCTGCCCTGCTGTCTTATGCCAGTGAGGCTGCGGATTTCTCCACCAACCACCAGCTGCCCACGCTGGACTTTGCCATCAACCACTACGGCCAGCCCGACGTAGCCATGTTCGACTTCACCTGCATGTACGCGTCGGAGAATGCCGCCCTGGTGCGCCAACGCAACGGCCACAAGCTGCTGGTGGCGCTGGTCGGCGACAGCCTGTTGGAGGTGAGAGAGACCGGCTTTCCATGAGATAACGTTTTACCGTTCTAAGCTTGTGAAGTTCAAGTTGTTCTTGAAATCTACACCTTTTTTTTTGTTTTGTTTTTTTTATGTTCTTGGTTCTTCTGTGACCATATTTGGTTGTTGATTGTGCTGTTCGCTGTTGTCTCCAGCCCTTCTGGCCCATGGGCACTGGTATCGCCCGAGGTTTCCTGGCAGCCATGGACTCGGGCTGGATGGTGAAGAGCTGGGCTCAGGGGAAAACACCTCTTGAGGTTCTGGCTGAGAGGTGAGGGTGTGGAAACACTGATGCATACACACCGAGACTCACCCTACTGATATACATGTACATAAACGCACACACATTCACACACAGCCACACATGCATGTATTCTCTCTTCGAACACACGCTTTTATCTCTAAGTGCTTTACTAGGAAATGTGCCTGTGTGTGATTTTAAGCATCAGTCCCACCTCTGCTAGTACTAATGGGATAAGAGGCTTTCATAAGACTGACTAGAAGGTGACTCTTTGATAGCAATGTTGATCTGTTGCCATGGTTTCTCCCTATCTTTTCCTCCCACCAGTAAGACCAGGAAGTTTATATAGTACATGGGGAATATATTTAGTTTTTCTCTCTTTGCTTTAGGGAGAGTATATACCGTCTACTGCCCCAAACCACACCAGAAAACGTCAGCAAGAATTTCAGTCATTACAGCGTGGATCCTACCACACGTTACCCCAACATAAGCATCAACTTCCTCAAGCCCAGCCAGGTGAGTATGGGAGCTAACAAGCCACCGGTGCCATCTTTGTCTCTACTGTTGCTTCACAATAGATTTATAGTGTCAGTCAAGGTTGATCAGTCAGCATTTTTTACAGACAAGAGACACAAGTTCATGTTGTTCACGTGATGCAGTATGAATCACGTGAATATAAACTTTGTTGTAATTATGTGTATGTTGCAGATGAGGCACTTGTTGGACACAGGGGAGTCCAGGGAAATGCGCATTGAAATGGAGAACGTGATCAACTCGTCAACGCCCAAGTTGGCCAGGAATGGTTTGTATCTTTTACATGCTTAAAAACACGAGACTTCAAACAGTTTTTTAGTACTGTGGAAAAGACACTCTTTAATGATTGATCAGCGTATTTAGCTGCAGTGGCTGAAATGTAATAATCAACTATTTTCACTCTAGACTATTGCCTACTTGACAAGCAATTGCAAGGTAACATAAAGTCCAAATGCATGGTGTTGCTTTTCAGGGATTTTAACAGTTTTAAAGTCGACTATACTCACGAATGAAAAATGTAAAATGAACACTGGAATGATGGGATGATTGCAGCCTCTGAAATGATTTTTGTGTGTACTAATTCGGTCACTCATCCCACCTCCCTGGTTATATTCAACATTTAATGTCCATTTGCGCTGTTTTGAAGGTTTCCCGTGAGTTCTGCTTCCTCTCCTAACCTCTCGTTTGTATCCTTTTCTTCCTTTACATCAGTAAATCTTTTACATCTCACGGTTCATAATGCTTCCTCATTGGCTGCTTAAAACTGGTACTAACATGGATGATGGCGCCATGGATGACAAAACTTTATGATCAGCCTTGCCTGACCAAGGCAATGAGATTGCCCAGCAGGAGATATGTAGCGCTGCCCAGAAACAGTGTATATTTCCTTCCATGTTTAATCCAGATTCTGTTCAGCCTGCTGCTTTAATATCGAGCCTTTCATTTTCTCTTTCTGCCACACCAGAATCCATAGCTCGATCCAGTAAACTGCTGAACTGGTGCCAGAGACAAACGGAGGGATATAGGAACGTTAAAGTAACGGACCTTACCATGTCTTGGAAGAGCGGTCTGGCCCTGTGTGCCCTCATTGACCGCTACAGACCGGATCTCATGTGAGTATCTGAAAGAAATACATGCACCACAAGGAGCACAGATGGCAAACTTGTTTTGCAATGTGTGGACGAGAAAACATTTGCTCACTCGCCCATTATGGTTTGAGTGAGAGGGTTAAAACTTCTGCAGTGCCTGGAATAACTGGCCTGCTGTGTTTATGTGCGTTTGTTGGTTGCAAATGATGTTTATTGTCTGGTTGGGACCTTGCCTTTTGAGTTGTACATCATTGTAAATGAGGTGACAGCTACCAGTCATAATGGCCTCTCAGGCCCCCTTAAGGGAGCCGTCCTCATATCCCTGCTTTCTCCCAACACACACACACACACACACACACACACACAAAAACACTCTCCCAACACACACACACACACACACACACACACACACACACACACAAAAACACTCTCCCAACACACACACTCTATAAACACCACAGTCTCCATCCATATTGCCTAATATTTTTTGTTACCCTCTGGAGGCAATTTGGCAATCAACATTATACAGTAATGTAAGCTATTAGTGTCTGTGTCCTGCCTGACCTTTACCAAGTAGAGTAGCAGTTGCGCTCTGCTGCCTTTGATAGGCCAGATGATGGGAGGAGGGGAGGGAGAGTGATGAGTGGAGGTACCTTGGGGAAAGTGCGTTCACGTGTATGCATGTACAAGATGGACGGTTAAGAGGGACTGAGTGGAGAGTCCACTCTGTGCCTGATGTGATGTTCTAACGCTAATGCTTTGAAATGGACTGTATGTGCAGTTGGGATGTATTGATGACTGAATGAATGGTAATGGCATTTTCAGTAATGCATTCCGCAACATACACAGTAGCCTGCTGTAAAGAAATGCGTCTTCATTAGTGTTTAATGCAGACTTAGTGTCAGTTAATATCCATTACAGCTAAAGCTGCTGGATAGTGGTGGCCGGAAAATATAGATTTGTTCCTTTTTTCTGCAATTTTGTCGACTCATTACAATATTTGGTACGTTCTTCATTGATTTGGTGTGCGAGATAATCCTGAATCATCAAGCTATGTGGAATAGATATTATCGTATGCTAATCCTCATTTCCAGGAGATCATCAACCATGATGGTTGGAAATGTTGGGTCTATACATATAGAGTTGGTTTAGATTTGCTCTATATTAACAAGTGCTACGAGATAACTCTGTTATGATATAACGCTATATAAATACAATTGAATTGATACTGTATGTGGCTTGTGTTACAGAAATTCCAAGCTGCAATAATCAATATTTTTATATTAACGATGGATCAAATGACTAGGGGAAATGTGAAAGAGGTGGCACGTAGTTACAAACCCACAGAGAATTTACCACTCTGCAGTTCCCCTCAGCTCTACGGAGCTTTTAAAGCGTCTTTCAGCTCGTTGTTTTTGTTTTACAGCCTGCGGCTTTACTGTTTTGTTTGACTTTCAAAGCGCTCTTTTTAAATATGTGTTAATATTGTTCTTATTAATACCCAAGCCAAGATCCTTTCTCTTATGTTCATCTTAATGACTGGTGGATTGGGGACGTTATAACAATATTCAATCATAGTACATGTGGTGTAATACGGTCATGGAGTTCAAATTAAATATCAACGCCTCTCAATTTCTATACACAAACAGGGTGAAAAGTTCGCTTTGTTTCTGGTTGCAATACGTTAGCTGGTGGAGAATGCCGATGCAAAAGTCACATATTTTGTATTCTGTTATTGTGAACACAGAACAAAATGAAAATATTTCAAATATTAATAACATTTTGTTGATTAGATTTTTAATATCTGCAAACTTCAGCAGTCAATGTGTCGCCTGTCTGTGTATATGTGCTGCATTTACAGGAACAGCGGAGATTAACATTATTGAGATGAATGCTTATTGCTTTATGATTAGCTTTGTGCATTCACCACACCACACCTATCCTATCCAATCTCATTATCCCTTTCTCTTTTGGTCGTTTTCTCCTTCTCCTTCTCCCTCTTCCTCCGTCCCTCAGTGACTTTGATTCCCTGGACGAGCGAGACCAGGAGAAGAACAACCAGTTGGGTTTTGACGTTGCGGAGAGGGAATTTGGCATATCGCCCTGCATGACTGGCAAGGAGATGTCTTCTGTGGTAGAGCCAGACAAACTCTCTATGGTCATGTACCTCAGCCAGTTCTATGAGATGTTTAAGGACACAGTGCCACCTGGAGGTGAGAGTGGGTGATACAGTAGGGCCGCGTTTTCTGCAATCTAGTTTTGGGAGTTATAATTACAGATGGGTCATCTTCTGACAGATGCTGTGAACACATAATTACCCACAATCCTGAAAAGATTTAAAGTGCTTTTTAATGCCTTTTAATCTTCTTCTTTTCTTCGTGGATTTCTCTTTAGATAACCAAAACCTGAGTCCTGAGGAGAAGGCAGCACTGATATCCAGCACCAAATCTCCCATTTCCTTCCTCAGCAAACTTGGTCAGAGCATAGCAATATCCAGGAAACGAAATCCGAAGGTCAGTGTCTGAGAAAAGCCCTTTTTAGCACCCCGTGATGAGTCTTGACACATCAAAAGTGCCTCTTCAGTTTTGTAGCAGGAGTGAAAGTAACTCATGACGTGTCATCAACAGGACAAAAAAGAAAAGGATGTAGATGGTTTGGGGAAGAGAAGGAAAACCAGCCAGTCTGAAGACGTGAGTAGTTCTGACGCCGTCTTAGATGTTGGGCTTGTGATATAGTTCGAGCAGCCCGTCCAGCCAGACCAGACTCATTAATTCCACTAGACTGACAGCAACGGGCAAAATAATTTCTTCCGTTTTTCTACTTTCTCACAGGAGGAGGTGTTCAGGACCGGCCGTGACGACAGGCCGTGTGTCCCAGCGATCCTGGCCGAGAGAAAAATGGACTCCCCCACTGTGGGGAACCACAACAAAGTCAAGGTCATGGCCAACCAGCTGCTCGCCAAGTTTGAGGAGAACGCTCCACAGCCAACAGGACTCAAACGACAGGTATTGAGGAAGTCACGAGCTCCATGTTGTGGCATTACAGCTGGGGGGGTGGAAAGGGGAAAATGAAGCCAGGGAATAGATGTGCTGCCTTTCTGGACGTTGTAGTACTTCAGCCTATTTGCATGCTCATTGTGGTTTGTTTTTTCCTCGCAGTGAATATTTTGTGTGACGGGGCCTCTGGTCCCACGATTGACGAGCTGCAGGCCACTGTATTAATGAGTCGGGGTCCAGAATGCTAATATTGGTCAGGCTGGGTATTGTTCCTGGGTCATGTAGGCGGCCTCACAATGCTCACTGGGCTTGGAGGGCTCGGGTGAATTGGTCCGCAGAGCTTTAATTTGCTAGCTGCTGAGAGTGGGGGGGGGAGGAGTGGGCTCCGGAACACTTGACAGTATTGTTGATGGAGAGAAAGATGACACTCAACTGTTGCTGTTGAAACTGTCTTGTTTATTGTCTGTCTTGAAAGAGCTGCTTCTGATTTTTTTTTATTTTAATGTAAAAGCTTCTGTTTGTGTGTAGCTTTGGCCATCAGAAGTCTATGAAAATAGCTGATTAGATGATTAAAACTTTAATGGTGAGTAATTTGAAGGCTTTGATGATAGTATAAAGGCTAAATAGTACAGCAGTTAGTTGCTTGGCTAATGATATTTTCTCTTCTCTTTCCATCTGCTATTGATGTACATTCTGCACGACATCTACTGTTTTAATAACTCTAGGTGCTATTATAAATACTACACAACCCTCTCAGCATGGTCTTATGACTCTGTCACTTCCTTATTAGTTTTGAACACATTTTTCCACCACTATGACTCATGTATCCACTCATGATCCACTTCCTTCTGTCTGTTTTTCTCTCTCCCGTCACGGACTATTTCACGATGCCTTGCTTGGTTATTCGGGCCTCTTACTGGCCACTCATCCTCATCTGACCACAAAGGGGGAGTCTCTGCCCAATCTGCACCACCTTTTGTCCCCTACCCCGCCCAAAACCCCTGTAAATGAGCCAGTACGCCTGGCACCTGTCCCAGCATGGAGAAAGGTAAATAGTGGAACCTCCCCACCGTATCTCCATAGAAATTAACAAGTAGACTAACCATCTAACCACATGTCCCTGTGCTGTGTCATAGTGGGGAAAGCTGCACTAGTCTGAGCATCAGTGTCTCTGTAGACAGTCCGCAGATCTGTGACATTTTAGCTCTTGTCGTGTGGTTAACAAAGCTGTCTGTGTTTTTAACTTATCAATCAAATAGCTGTGTAGTTTTGAGAATGTGTGTATGTTGAGAAAGACGACACTCAACTGTTGCTGTGTCGTGTGTTTTGAAATGGCTGCTTCTGATTATATATTTTTTTTTTTTACGTAAAAGCGTCTGTGTGTAGCTTTGACCATCAAACGTCTATAAAAATAGCTGATTAGATGATAAAAACTTTAATAGTGAGTAATTTGAAGGTTTGTGGGGATTTCTCCTAATTGCTTCTCCTGTCCTGGTTCAGAGACGCACACAGCAGCAGGAGCAGCTGAGCATTCGCTACAAAGAAATGATCAAGTGTCAGACGCTGCCTAACAGAGGGGAGCAGGTAGGGTTACCTACGCTGGCCTGGTAGTCCAACTCCTTTCATATCCCATTAAGTCGAGACCCCCCCCCCCCCCGCACGCAGGAAAAAAGACAGGGTGGAAATAGCAGAAGTAAGCATCATGGATATGG
>JAVQJF010113866.1:0-44532 GCA_036023855.1 Gadopsis marmoratus
GAACAGGTGAAAACACTTTAACGATCAGGGAGACACGAGGCAGAGACAGGACACCGAGGCAGAGACAGGAGACCAAAAGCAGGAAACACAAAACCTAGGAGCAACAAGACAGGTAACAACCACAGCAAACACAGTTACACAGACAGGGGGCGTGGCAATATGTGTATTTTACAAAATGTTGAACTATTCTTTAAAGTAAAGTAAATAAACAAATCTGCATTTTTGTGATTCTGCAAAGCCATTTCCGGTGCAAACCTTCTCCTTTCAGCGACTGTTGATCTCTGTCACAAGGTGTAAAAGAAAATGTAAACACGTGGATATGGTTGAGGTTTCAGCCAATGTATAGGCTGAAGTCATACCTGAGATTAAAAGGGACCATTTGCAGAAGAAAACAATGCTGCAGACACCAGGCCCCACTGTCTGCAAATGGTCTAAAATATCACATGATTAGAGGGTCGTATTTCCTTCTGTGCTTCTTGATACTAACATTAACATATTCAAATGGATTGTTTGCTATAGAGGAAGTTTTTGTAGCAATCAAATGGAAAATTCTTATATTTTCTGGGCTGCCTCTTTCACCACAGCTATTGCTGTTGTTGTTCTTCTCTGACTTCCTTTGTCACTGCTGTTTCCTGTTTCCCTACGTTGGGTAAAAAATGAGCTCAACAAGCATAATGATGCTTAAGTGATACATTCTTCTTCTCTGGTTGAGGGTAAAATTACCAGGTTAAAATTAAGAAAACCTCTTACCTGAAGCCATGCCGCGATGTGTTAAACTGATTTTCTATTTTAGGTAAGTATGACCTATAGGCTGGGCCCTGTACATATGACTTAGTACAAGGCTTAAGCAGGTTGGGCAGGTGACAGATTCAGCTTTCAGCAACAGCACAGAACGGTGTGATAAAACCTGTGTCACTCTAACGACACCTCAACACCTTTTTTGCCCTGTGCTTTTTCCACCTTAATTCAGATGGGGCTCCGTCAAACTGGGCCTGAAGTATAACAAGTCCATTTACCACACTGTAGCACCAAAAACACAACTGTGACTAATAAGCCAGTGGTAGAGCGCGCAGGGTTCAAAGTTTTATAAGATTAGACCACAAGTTCTCCGAGGAGAGTCGTCTAATAAGAGGCTTATGATGGGCCAACAGTCTCCCAGGGGTCCAACCACGTTAATGATACAGCTTTCTGTCTCCTTCTCTCTCTCCCTCCTTTTCTCTTTTATAGTGGATTAGGAGCTGTGGTGCAGTGCTGCTTGATTTTTAATGTGAGTTACTTTCTGTGGCTTGTTTGTGCAAGGTGTGAGATTTATTCTTCTGGACTGCGGTGTGTTTTTCTCGCGGGTTTGTTTTAACTCTGCTATGTTTTGTGTTGTAACAATAAAGGTGTTTTAGAAATAAAATTATTTCCCCCCCATCAGCCAGCTGTGAGGAGGCAGAGTTGAGTTAAGGCCCCTGGTTGGTGAGTCAGTGTTTCCACAGAGCTGCTGCTGGCCCTTCTGGTTCTGACTAGACCTGGCCACGATCCTCTCTTATACACTAGCCAGACTTAAGCAGTAGAACAGACGTTGTAAACTGAAATAAAAATAGTTTTGACATTTTGGGAAATTCGCTCATCTGCTTTCGGGCTGAGAGTTAGATGAGAAGATTGATATCAATCTCATATCTATGCGCCATATATGAAGATGAAGCCAGCAGCTGGATAGCTTACCTTAGCACAATGAGGGGCTAGCGCAGCACTGTCCAAAATTCAAAATTCTGTCTACCAGCACCACTAAAGCTCACTAATAAAATCGCGATATCGTGATTGTTTACAATTTGTGGTTTTATGCAGTGTTATGTCCTGGATTATTTTGTATTTGGGAGTCATATCATCACCTGAGGTTGCCGGGAAACCAGCGGAGACTCTAGGAAGTTACTGCACCCAGCCAAGAAGTAGTGTGGTACTACGTGACCCCCCCCCTTCTCATCGAACTCTCAGCAAGAGAGGTAATTTCCCAAAATATTAAACTATGCTTTTATTGTATGCTTGTTGAAATAAGGATAAACTTGAGCTCCTTCATGCAAAGGAAGTGTTTGGAAAAATCTCTATTTAAGCATTGGAAAACACAAGGCCTGGTAATGATTCAGTATACGACATTTGTGGCAAGGTATGCCTGATTCCACTGGGCAACCTTCAAGAAATAATCATCAGGATTACTATTGCATGTTATATTAAGGATGCATGAAGAAGGACTTTGTCAGTGGCAACGGCTGTTATGTCTCTTGCATGTCTGATCACTTAAGTTATAGATGTAACGCCATTCATTCTTCACACACATATGAGGGGACCATCTCACGCGGCTTGTCAGCGGCGTGTTAAGCTGTAATAGTCGCACCGTAACTTCTCAAAATTGATTTGATTCTGGGCTGTGTTTGTCTTGGCTGGGGTCGGTCTTTGTGGTTGTGGTCTCAGAGTGGAAAGCAGAGGGCAAGAGGGGAGGAAGAGGAGGGGAGGTCAGAAAGACTGGAGAGGGAGAAGGAGAAGAGGGTGGTATTCAGAGCGTTATGTAAGACTTCAAACAGGTCCAGTCTGGCGAGGAGTGTTGATGTGAGAGTTGTGGGCCCCTTGGGTCAGGTGGCCTCTCACATGGCCTCCCATATGGTCCACATTTCCCCTCATTGCCTCCGCCCACCGTCTAATTGGCAGGTAATGTATCTTTGCTTTGGCCTATCTTTCCCTCCATCACTGTTATTCTTCTTTATTAATGGAAGGCACAGTGGTGTGATGGTGGTGGAGTTAATAGTGGCTCTGGGCTTGGCACCGCTGACACTTTATATGACGGCAGGTTTTACCAAGGTGTTCATTTCAGGAGCGTCTCCTCTGCTTCTGCTTCTCCCCCCTGGCTGTGGAAGGTAAATCAAAGCTGGAGCTGATACTGGAGACCTTATTCAAACTAATTGCGGTTACAACCTTCACCCATCCCACAGTTGCTACATACATATGGTAAACACACATGCGTACGTACACATGATTCAGGCTTGTTTGCATCCACACACACACACTGTATACGTGTGTGTGTTATCTAACGTTCATCACTCCACCTCTCACCATGTTATCCGACAGTGCAGGTTTTTCTTCCCCTCTCCCACCCAGCCAGGGTATTTTACAACCTCCCTGCTCAAGCCACTGCTAAGCATAACAATACATCAGCAGACATATGTTAGTCATAAACGGCAAGGCTCAAAATTGCATTACAATCGTTTACACTTTGAATGAGGTTCAAAAAGAATCATTGTACACCATATTTAATCATGCGCTGTACTTAATGTTCATAATTCTCTCGTGATTTTCCACTGCTGCCGGACAGTGGAAGCCTAACTACAGCAAAACAACATGGGCCAATCAACCTAAGTAGGCCCGTTAGTAGCAGTAAATGCCAAACCCTGTTTGTAATGCCTCACAGGCCAAGTCTCTCACTTCAGCGACTCCATGTATGGGCCTGGCGCTCCACTATATCCAGATTCTGGGTTAGCAAGCTGCTGCAGACATGACAGTAGCAACATGAGCCCGGCTGAGTTTATCAGGTCTTTGTAAGGGACATAAATGTCCATAGGATTTTGCTAACATCCTGTGCTGCAGATCAAGCCAACATTACCGTCTGGTGCACATGGAAGAGCTCAATTACATAACTTAAGACTTTCATTAGCCTCTCCGCTCCATTGAGTTCTCTGGGAAACGTCCAGATGTGACTTCATGAAGGGCCCTCTCTATGCCGAGCCTGTTCACTCTGTTCCGCTATGCCCCCCCTTCTCCATCTCTGCAGCTGTAAGCACTCAGAGGAAAAGCAGGGAGAGAGGGGAGGGAGGTAGAGTGCTTTATTAAAAAAAATCAGACACCCTCTAGACCCCCCAATCTCCCTTCAAAACAGTTCCAGCCCCTCCCAGAGCAGGCACATAGTCCCCTTGCCTCCCATAGGTCTTCTAAAGTAGGCCAGAAAGTCTTTTAGCATGTGGTTTCCCTGTCAGCCTGAGGTGGCTGACTAGACAGGCTGCTGCTCCAGGCGCAGGGGCAGGAAGTGGTATCTGGCCAGGAGACGCTTTCTGAGAGGCTGCCCAAGTAAACAACCCTCCCCCTTTAGCACACATGCTCATACACAGTCATATGTGTTTGTATGCTCATACGCATTCGGATGTGTTTACATATGCGGCGGACTTGTACACGCACACACACATGCACACACTTGATGCGTCACCTCCAGAAACACTGACGACCTTTTACTGGTAAATACTGTAAATCTGGATGGCACTGTCTTACTGTTAATATCATGATGGTTTATGGACGACGTTAATTTGCTACAGGCTTTTGGTTTGGCTGCAACCACAGTGCCCTTTTAAGACTGAAAACTGGAAATTGTTGAGAGCCTTCTAATCAAATTAATGTCAGTGTTGTTTGATCGCATGTGTTCAAAGAATTAATTTGTACTGTACAGCTGTGTGCGCGCCACCGTGGAACGTCATACCAAAATCCCATGCCAAAACGTCAATTTTTGCCTTAAAGTAGTAGTTTGTTTTACACATTGCTGGCGTTTGATATCCAAAACTCTTGATTGTGTGACTTTGTGTCTGAGTATCACGTTCATGATGGTCTTCCAGAGCAGGGCAGCTGTTTGTGTGACTCTGTGTTTCTGGGAAGACAGCGGACACAGGTGGGGAATCGGTTAGGGCTGTGATTTATCGAGATCTCCTTTGCCTCACATTGTGCTGCGGCCTTCCTCTGGGGTTCAGCCTTTCTCCCACACATCATGTTCCCCTTCTTGCCTGTTATTCCGTGTCTCCGATAACAATGATGCTTGATTCGCAGAGTGGAAAACCCAGATGAGTTCTCCTCTGAGACCAAATTTATTGCTTCCCCGTATAGAGCTATTGTGTAGGTGGTTTAGGTTTTTTTTTGTCTTGGTTAAATGCAGACCCAAACAAAGCTTTTGGGGCAAGCCGAAGACTCTAATCTTGTCTAAGTGAATCAACTGTCCTTGAGTGCACGTTCAAGTCTTCAAATTACAATTCCATTGCAATCCTTTCAGGTGTAAATTCTGACTAATATAATGACCGTTAAAATAGAATTTGAATAATTTAGTTTTGTAGCTAACACAAAATCCTTTCAGTGCATCGGCCTAATCATTAAATATCAAAGGTTACCATGCAAGGCCTGCCTTATGCTGTCTTGTTTGTTTTTAAATTGTTCTGGGATTTTACTAGGTTGAAAATGAAGACCACAGTTGCTGAACATTGGCTTCTGAAATTAACCAAGATTGAGTCTCTAAGCACTGCTTTAAAGCCACAGTGAAGTGGCAGTTAGTTTAGCTTCCATAATGTGACATATTTCAGTGTAACCTGCATAGTTTACTAATGTGCTATCTAGCCATGAGCTAGCTAGCGGTCATACCAAACCAAATAAGGCTGTAGGAGCGATATGAAAATGAATGGAATGAACCACAAACGGGAACAAACATGTCTCCTGATGAGGTACAGTGTGTTTACTTCTTGTTTTACTTCTGTGATTTAAAAAAAACAAAACATTGCATTGTTTATATGTGGCATGCTAAAACATAGTGTAAGAGTAGAACAGGTAGGGAAGTGTTATAATAAATTAGCCAGCATTATCTATTTAAAGTTTGCTAACATTAGCAACCATGAGCTAGGTAGCTCTCATATGAGTCCAAATAAGGCTATAGCAGAAAAGCACCTGGGTGTATTCAATTGCTCAATGGAGTGTTTTATTGCTTATGAATTCAACTTTTCAATAGTAACTGGAAGATGTTGTTATTTCATCTTTTGAAAGTTACTTTGTCTCGCTTTAAAGACATCATCACGCGGCGACCTGACTAAAAACAAGTGAAATGGGACCACAATCAAGTCTCCAGTTAGGGTACCGTGTGTTTGCTTTTTAGAGAACAAAACCACTGAAATGTTTATCTGTAACATACTAAAATGTAAGACTAGCATAACTCAGTAACATCACTTTATCTAAAGTTTGCTAACACTCAGCTAAATTTAGCTGCCATAAGATAGCCTTTTTAATTGTGTGCGGGAGATTGTGTTTAGGCATTCAAAGGTTACATGGTCTTGCTTTTAATGGTTTTGCTTCAAAGTCCATGCAAGACCGAAGTCCTCATTTCAAGTTTGAATCAAATGTAATCTCTGTGCCCAAGTCACAGAGCGGGTCTAATAATAATAATAATAATAATCATCTTAATTTGAGTCAACTGTCTAGCACCCTCTGATAAAGTTTACAAAAAGTCTCAGATGGAAACAGTACACTGTGGGCACACTGAGTTTGTGATTGTTGGTTTAGTAATATCCTGACACCACCATTACTAAAGGCTTTCATGTAAAGTTACGCTCTAATCCTTTTTTCCTGCCTAACTGTGGGAGTGCATGTTGCAGCAGGTTAGCAGGTGAGGCTCGAGGGCGAGCACAGCACAGGCTTCAGGCCGGGCCTTATCTCGATTGAAGACTTGCCTTGAGAAATCTGAGCAACAGTCAGACACTTCCAAACAATCTCTGTTGTGTTTTCACAGCTAAATTCCTCAATCAGGAGGAGCCCAGCGTATGGCCCTGAGGGAACCCAGTGCTGTTAAATGTGCCTTCCCTGAGAATGCCGGTTTGTGTGTTCAGACTTACATACGAGCTGGAGCGCGCACAAATGTATGTCTCGTATGTTTGTGTATGCAGGCATGTTCCTGTGTGTGCTTTCTTTGTGTACGCCTGTGTGTTTCTATGTGCTCTTTCTTAGTGAGTGGGTGTGAGATCTGCGGTTTCTCACAGTCAGTTCTTATCTTCGTCTCTCTGTGCCTTAGCCAGCAGATCATTGTGAAATACACACACACACACACAAACACACACAGAAAGAGATACAGAGTTCACTTTTAACTATTCCCTAACCTCCCAAGGCCAGATATCTAGGTCTTGTTTACAACTCAAACAAAAAAAGTATACAGCCATGGTTACATTAGCAGGAGGGTGACTTTATTCCAGTCATCCTGTCTGTCTTGCTATCTCTCCTATCTCTTTGTCTGTCTCTCAAGCACCCAGTGTCACCCTTTTTTAGCTTTTTGTGGTCTTGGCTTAGAGTAGCTTGTACTTTGTCACGTTTTCACCGTTTTGTAATGTTGCTCATTCATCAACATCGTATGGCTGCGTTGAGTGTTAGGTAGATGTGCATAGCGCAGACTTGGCTTCGGTACAAGACAGAGCAAGGTCTTCCTGTAAAACTGTAACTGATGTCATCTGCTGTCTGGTTATGCCTCTAAAAGTTCTGAGTGACTGGTTAGTCAACTATATGGGTCTATTGTGGTTCAGTGCATATCTGTAGGGGAGTAGGAGTGTGTTTATATCTATGAGTGTGATGTGAGTTTGCGTGAGGTCAAATAAATCAGTATTGAACTGGTGAGAAACTGAAAACTGTGTTTGAGAAGTGAGAAAGAGGTTGTCTTCTAGTGCTGCTGCCACCAGAGGAAACAGATGCTGCAAAACAAAACTGAGAATCATGTGCCAGGAAACGTGCTGTTTTTAGCTTTCGCATGGTTCAGTGGCTTAAAGCGAACCTTGTTCATTGTCATGCATCACACACATAGGACATAAGTGAGGAGATAGGAGGCTGTGTAGTCTCTTCTCCCTATGTCATGAACTGTACTGCACCTTTTGTTTCGGTCATGGTGTGTTTGTGAACAGCTTAGGAACACAAAGAATGGTTACACAACAACGTAACCACCATATCTAGGGGTAATAATAATAAGACCAAGTTAATTGCTGGGATCTGGCAACATTACAACATTGCTCAAATCAATAGAAGACCGGGAACCATGGGCAGTCAGACAATCATACAGGTCATAAACTTATGTCTAGGTTAGCCAAACATATCTGGAAGAGAAAACAAGGACTAAAGGTAAAAAATTATTACCCAAACTATCCATGTAAACATCCGTTATGATTTACAGACCAACGTCTTGTTACTTTGACCTATCAAAGTTGTGACAAGTTTTATTGAGCTACAAGGGATTATTACCAACATTTCAGGCCTGCACACATTTGGTTTTACCTCCAAATAAAGTGGTTTTGATTAGTAGTTCCCAACTTGGGATCCACAGGAGGGTTACGAGATGATTACTGGGGCAGGAAATGAGGAAAAAAACTCACTCCTTTTAATGAAATTATGTTTATTTTTGGTACTTTCTTCAGTATTGGCCTTTTTTCTATTGGTTTGCTAATGGAGGCCACTTTCCTCCCATCGGGCCACAATGTTGGAAGTCATGAGACAGGAAGAGTTAAGTGGTTCAGCATTCAGAAGAGCTGAGGGAGTGACTCACTCGGCCCAGTGGACCAGAAACCCAAAGCACAACAGTGTCAGGTTCGGGACAGGCTCTCCCATTGGCCAGTCCTCGTCTCCCGTTTCCACTGGGCCAGCGCGTCTTGTTAGGAAAACGTCATCGCCTGTCCATTAGCGCAGGGCACGGTGAGAGTTTAGTGGCTCTGTGTTTGTTTTTCTGTCACAATAAGGAGTGGAAGGGTGTGTTTCCACAAC
This sequence comes from Gadopsis marmoratus, assembly GCA_036023855.1. Lineage (NCBI taxonomy): Eukaryota > Metazoa > Chordata > Actinopteri > Centrarchiformes > Percichthyidae > Gadopsis > Gadopsis marmoratus. Next base: position 8,563 of record JAVQJF010113866.1, read on the forward strand.
CTGTCAGACGGCCATAACCAGTGCTCTCCTCTGCAGCCTCCTCATCTCTCCGTTCCTCTGCTCACCACAAAAGTGTTTTCTCTTCCTTTCTGTTACAGGTCAAGGGTTGCCACTTAGCATGGGGGAAGAACAGCACATGTGACACTGGATCCTGGTAGGGCTAATGGTCATTACTCGGTAAGCAGTGTGTCATAGTCTTGGTCGCCTAGATAATAGGGCTGCGGAGTGCCTGGGTTAAACCCACAGGATCAGGGAGTGGTTGTGACTGTTGTCTTTGTTGATCTGCAATCAGTCTCACGGTGACATATGGCCATAGACCTACAAAGATAAAGCCTACCATTTGCTGCAAATGGTAAAGGAAAAAGTGTTACATATACTGAGATTACAGCATGTGAATACTAGAACTTTAAAGCCTGCAGTTACTGCTAAAGCACCATATCAGATGAAATATTTTATGAAGTATGTGATTACCCAGAAACATGTATGTAGGGGAAATTGTGAGGTTGAAAACAGGATAATGCTGATGTTGTCTATAATGAGAAAGCTACTGTACACCACATCTGCAATAAAATTGTTGTAGATGGCAAATTTAATTTTATTCTACTTTGAAGTAAATGAAAGTGGCCACAATACTTCATAAATGTAAGCATTTGGGTATTCCACTTTCTCTGTTACTCAAAGTGAGCAATCTGTATTGTTTTGTATTCAGAAAGGTAAACTTCCCAAACAGTGTAATATATACGCTACAGGCTGATAATAGTCAGGAAGGGATTAGAGATGGGATGAGAAAGCCCCTTGTTAACACAAATTATAAAACGCATCCCCATAATTAAGTTAAGAATTTCAATATTTAGGAAAACAAGACTCTACCTCCCCACAATCCCCCCTGTGAAGCAATGAACAAATCAACCACAGAGCAGAGTTTAAAGGGAGTGCAGACAGAGAAAATGGAGGTGTACTTTCACTATACATAAGCAAGAAGGGCAGTGGCAGGTTCAGAAGTTCAAATGTTTGATCACTGTGACGGACATGTCTTGTTGAAGTGTATTTTAGCAAGACACTGAACCCCTGCATGACTAGTGATCATATGTGGCTGTAATTTAGAAACCCCTAAATTAAGGTGAGTGTCAAAAATGTGACTTCATTCTTCATTGTCATGGTTGGTTTGTCACAGCTGAACATTTGACTCACCATGTTGGTTTTTGCAAAACAAAGTATGTGTCATTATTACTACACACATGTCCATTTGTCTGGTCTAGGAAAACAAAGATTTCAGTTCACTGCAATATCCTTTAAGTTGGGTGAAAACTTTAACTCCAAAATCTAATCTGTTAAAGATAAGAAAATGTTTTGCTTTGAAGCAATAGTTTGACATTTTGGGGAAAGTACGTATTTGATATCTTGCAAAGAGTTGATGAGTGTTGATAAAACTCTCATGTATGTCTGGAAAATATGTAGCTGTAGTCAACAGCCGTTTAGCTTATTTTAGCATAAAGAGTGGACACAACTGGAAACAGCTAGTTTGTTTAATCCATACAAAACTGTATGTAACAATGTAACAATGACTATTCATTGTTTTATGGGTGGTTATGTGCTGGACTATGGTGTGTCTATGTGGGAAGCTGTGCCTTCCTGAAGTCTTCACTGGTTGCTTGACAGCTGGTCCTGACCAAGAAATAATCTGGCATATAACCCCTGAAAAACATTGAATAGTAATTTTTACACTTTGGTTTTTGTACAGATTAAACTGACAAGATATAAAGTGTTAATTAATATGCTTTTGAGGTACTGGTAGGTGGATTTTGTTACCTTTGGACAGATTCAGCCTAGCTGTTTCCAGTCTTTGTGCTAAACTAACCAACTGCTGGCTTCATATTACAGAGTGGTATCTCTAATATGTGGTATTCTCATCTACCTCTCCGCCAACAAAATAAGTAAGCATTTTCCTAAAATGTCAAACTGTTGTTTGAAGTTTCACCACCATGCACTTTTGTTCCACGTGGGCTTATGCTCTCACCATGGGTCAAAGCTTTTCACTCCATAGAAGAACATCTAATCCCTCCACTGACATTTAAGGTGCAGTTTGCTTTGGTATGTGTGTCTGAAGGAGGTTAATCATGTTTCTCTGTTTTCTACAGACAAGCAGCCTCTGAATGGCCCCTAACATCCCCATGACTCAGTGTTGACCTCAGCCCTTGTTTGGTGATTCATTATCTGCCCCACATCACCTGTCGCACTGCAGCGATTCAGACACATGCACACATGCATGCCCACATGCATGCAGCTACCCTGCTCTCAGCTGTAAGTGTAGATAAGGGAAGTAGCACAGTTGCACATCCAGCACTATTTGCTCACCTCTTTCTCAAACAAAAGAGGTAAACCTTCTTCTGATAACACAATTACTAAGTGTACATGCCGCCACATTCTCTTGCTCAACCGTAGGGGTTAAAGGTGAATGAACATTGGGAACTGAGAGTAAAACTACACACCTGCTTTATCCTGTTGTGCAGGAAGCAATGAATGAATGAACCTAACGTGATCTGTGTCACCATTCTGTTTCCATATTGGAAAGTAACCTGATATAAAGTGTGAAGAAGTAATGGAAGTTTCTTTTCGTGCTTTTTTTTTGCCACATATCAAAGAGGGAGGCAAGCCCCTCCCTCCGCCACCCTCAGACCTGCTGCTGGAGGTTAAGAAACCCACTTCCTGGTACTTCATCTCAAGGTGCCTCTATACACACACACACTCTCACCACACAAACAGGAAACAGCCCTCTTTCATTCCCTCAAACTACATGCAGTTTAAGTTCTTTTTGAAAGGGTGCAGCAATAAAGGAATGTGCGCATACTCACCTGGTTTAGTTTGGGATATGGAAACCTTTCCCTCAAATGTTTTTCTTTTCTTCTGACCTTATTAAGACCAAAAATGCAGAAAGTGATAACCCTTCCATTTGCATCAACCTAGTATTGCACATTTGTGATGAAGGTGACAAAATATGAACATGACCATAAAGCATTGTTAATACTCAGATAAGGAAACATGTTAATATGTTATATGCATGAACAAGTATTCATTTTGCAAAGAAATGTACAGTATGTTATCCTTTATAGAGATATCACTTATATTTGAGGTTAGTTTGATCCCAGAGAGGTCTGACTCCCTGTTCCTCCTATGAACAAACTGTTACAAAACTCCAATAACAGAAATCATTGTATTTAACCATGTTATACAGATGGGCTCTCTGAGACCTCAAACAGAAGTCACTCTCTGTAGCGGACTTCTGAAACATTATGAGCAATTCTCATAAAAGTATAAAGTACAAAGGTGATACAACAATGTTAAGTATGTTTTTGAGCTGTTAAAGGGCCTGAACTCCAAACACAACATCCATCTTTGTTCTTTGCTGTGGTGAAACATGAACCATATAAAAAATTATATTTGTATTCATAGTTTTTTACAAGTAACTCCTTCATCTACATTTGTGTAGCCCACTTGTAAAACATGCTGTTGCATTATGACTTAATCTTCTGAGTGTGTTGTTGTTCACTGCTTTAAAATGCAATGAGGGTTTTATTTATTTATAATTGTGGGATTTTTAACTTTCTCTGCTTTAAAAAAAAAAAAAGTGACACAAAATGAAACTGACAAGCAGTGAGTAATCAACCATACACTGGTCATAATATTTGTGAATATCAAAAAGGCAATATTACAATGTTACCCTGTTTAACATACTGGTATACAGAGAGTTAAGTAGTAAAGCTGCGACCGTGTGTGTGTTGGGGGGAGTAAAGGAACAAGACAAGAATCTACCAGGCCCAGGTTCTTTGGAATAAAGCAACAAGGAGGCCTCCACAGGTCAGCTGTGACGGGTCAGCACCCACCATTGTATGGAGGGAGGGGAGTTCCTGTTCCGGCTTGTTTTTGCAATCTGAGAGAATATAAACATGGACAGGCGGAAGTGTCCAGACAGCGAGCGAAAGCAGAAGCAGTGTGGATGTTGAGTGGAGCGTACAAAGGGGAAACAACAGTATGTTGTTGTTATGTAATCAAATACCACTCTGCTTGTATTTACAGTGAAATGGAGATCGACATCTACATGTATTTAATTATGTAAAAATATATACAATTGACCACATGTGGTACTATGATACTATCAGCCTAACAATGTATCACTCAAATGTTGACCCCATACTTACCGTTCTCACAAACTTATCGATCAGCTTACTTCTAACCTCGGGATCATTGATCAGGTGATAACTGCAGCAAGTTCCACTTTTTTTTATTCTTGGAAATGTTACAGTTACAACCCCATCGATCAATATTTCTGCTGAAACGGAGTGCCGTGTCTTTGTGTAACCAAAACCTGCTCGATCGAGAGTTTGATCATCCCCAGGTCAATGCTCCTGACTGCTCTCTGCGCAGCTCACCAATCAACTTCCACCACAGTGAAACTCCCTTTAGTTCTGCATTATGCACAGAGGAGCATGGCCAGTGGCTTTTATTTCCCCATTTCCTCCCTGTATGATTTTATCTTTAAATAGTACATTTGTAAACATATTTTGGTTATAAAGGCCGACAGTGAAGTATTATGTTGCCATGGTGTCACCTAGTTAGCTGGGGGCTACTTGAGCCCCATTTTGTCTTTACCTTTTGGCAAACTGGCATAATTAAAAGTACTGAATTAGCTATTATCAGTTCCTGTTTGCAATGTACCCATGGATGTACAGGCAACTATCACTGGATTACTTTGATACCAAGAAAACTTAAAAATGTGGTGAAGTTCTGCAGTTATAAGGCATGTCCTTTTTTTTTTTTTTTTCTTTTTTTTTCCTACGATTTGGATTTGAAAGTGAATGTATGGGGTGAGCCTGATATAAAACTTTGATATAAACTGCCTTCCAGAACAACTGAATTGCTCAAAGGACTTTATTATGCAGATTTTACACTAGTGAGCCTCTAATGCCACCATAAAGGTCATATAAGAATTGGTAACCTGATATTATAGGTATTTGAAATGTAATCTTCATTGCACAGACGGAAAGGGACATGATTTTAAATGGTAAACAGTTGTAGTGTCACGCATGTGGATTGTGTCTTGCTGTTTCAGGTGTAGGAGCATCTACATGGGTGATTTTCCACAACAACTTTTGTACACAAATCATTACACAGTTTCACTTTTCAAAACATACGGGGGTTTATTGACTTAACTGCAATCAATACTTACAAAAGAGGAGGAAAAATACCCAAAACAGGTTTTCATATAAACTCACAGAAATTACTGTAGTGAAAACAAAAAAACATGGCTGAAAAAAAAAAAACATACATTCAACTGCTACTTTCTTTGTGTCAAAATCTGTTCGCCTCTTCCACACATGTGAAGGCTAAACAGAACAAGTGACTTTATAAAATGAATTGTCCTCCATTGTCAAATATAAAAAGGCAGAGAAGCTTTAGCTACCTGGAATGTATTCAACGAGGCACTTCCAATGGTCAAGAGGGAGCCAAGCAAGTGCATCAAGCATCCTATCAACTTAAAAGAAAACTAAATAAACTTTCCTCAACCCTTTTGGTCACAGCTATTGCTTGTAATAACAGACTGGGTGTAAGAACATTGCTGACAGAAGACATTTCAACTACATACTCAGTCTTCTAACTTTGAGACTCTCAGTGACATGAGGTCTTTTAGCACTCCTTTACTTCCACCATCAACCGAAGAGTTGAATTAATGTAATAACAGTTAGCTACTGTTACTGTCAGATTATTGTAAGATGTGAAGGGAAAAACATCGGGAATGAATACAAGCAAATCTAGTTTAGATGGAATTGCAGTCCAATAAGAGGGAGTAAGAAAAAAAAAAAAAAAAAGTACAATAAATAATCAAACACAAAACGTCTTTTTTTTGCATTTTTTTTGCTTTAAATTAAGTTTCATTTTGACAAAGTGTAGTTGCAGAATAAAAGTCATTGAAGTACAATATATTAAACTGTGAAAAAAGGAAAACTGACAAAAACGTCTTCACAATCTTTAGATTAATATGGAAGATCATAATTTAACATAAAAGAAAATATATTCTATTGTTCATTATCCAGATAAATACAAAACAAAATTAACAAAAAAAAATGCATATGATCACCAATAAATATGTTCTGATAAGTTAAATAAGCAGTGACAAGCAAACCTTCTGTCTGGAAAGTTTTTTCAAACAATAATAACTGTAATAACATTAATAAAAAATAATTATCAAATGAAGAAAGCAAAGGGGATGTAATGAGTACAGAGGGCTCCTCGGAGCAGGTTCTAAAGTGGGGGAGAAGTAAAGTAAAATAGCTTGGAGATCCGATCTTGTCAAGTCGCAGGATGTACAACTGCACCATGGGAATGCTGGAATTCCCCAGATCAGCGAGGATGAAGGGGGGAGGCAGGGTTGAGAGGCGGGACCAAGTCTTACAGGTTTAATGATCAGTTTGATATCAAGACTTCCTTCCCAAAAAAAAAGAGCCAGTGACCAGCAACAGGAGAAGAAAAACTCAAGGAGGGGGGGCATAACCAACTTCCAGTTCAAAGTCCTTCCTGCAGACTCACCCAGTCCACAATTACATAAGACAGGTCTTGAGGAGAAGCGTGACAGGGGGGTGGGGAGGGTCAAACAAGAAAGAACCAAAAACAAATAGTAGTCCATTCACCCTGAACACATGCAGAAACCGCCCCAGGCACTTTTTAAAAACTATTCATATCTTTTCAGGGTCTTTGTTTTTTCCTTTTGTCTTAGCTCCGTCTGTAAAAATGGCTGCGGTAGATCTACAGTTACATTAGTGAGCACCCTCTAGCTAGCTCAGGGGAAGTGGTATCATCGAGGGGGGTTGGCCCCTTTCCAAGGCCACTTGTGCTGCTACACATTCAAGAACAAATGAAAAAGGAAGGAAAAAAAAAACAAGTGGCACCTGGCAAAAGTCAATTCTTGTTCTCGTGATTTTCATTGTTCAATTTCCTCTCCTTTTTTGGCACTATGACACATGGCAGGGTACATTTTAAAACTTGCTGTATGGATAAACATGGGTCAAACATTATTTGAGTTGAGTTCCCTTAAGTGACTACATCCTTACAATGCTATCAAGGAGCTAACACAGTGTCTTGTGTAAATAGGGAAGACGGGGAAGCTTCAGAAAGCGGCAGAGGTAGAGGGGAGTGCCGGGATCTTTTTGTGTCATCGAACGTAAAGTCACTTGTGGATGCGTGCAGTCTAATCATCAGAGATGGAAAGGCGGCTAAAGATGGGAAGGCGGCGGGTGGTGTCCAGCGTGGGGGACTCTGAGCCACTCAGGCTGCCTCCAGAGCTGCTCTGGTAGCCCTCTTGGTCGGACAGAGAGTCGGGAGGGCTGGATGGAGACTCAAACATATGAGGGGACTCCAACATGGGTCTGAAATAGTACGGTGTGCTTGTTGGAGAGGGAGGTGCAGGGGTGTTGGGCTCTGTGCCTACAGGACAGGCACTGAGGCTGGGCCCAAACAGGTTGGCCAGCTCCTGGCTGGAGTAGGTGAAGGGGTTACTGCTGGGCCAGTCGGGGACCTCATCAGGGAAGAACATGGGTGGGGGGGTGACCGACGTGGGGCTGTCTCTCAGCCCAGCTGAGCTGGAGAAGCCTGCGAAGCTGTAGCTGTGCTGCAGTCGAGGCCTGTCCATCTTGTTGGAAGAGTTAAGAGGGGAGCACTGCTGGGGAGGTCCACGGCGCTCCTCAGCATTGTGGATGAAATGGCAGCGAGGCCCGTATGGGCAGAAGCCGATGGTATGGAAGGTGCGGCACAGCTCAGTTTTGTATTTGGGATGGCGGCTCAGGCTGCGCAGTTCATGGATTCCATGAGCAAACTGGCATTTGTCGCCATACTTGCAGGAACCGTTCTCCTCAAAGGGCCTGCAAAGCTCCGTCTTGTAACGGCTGGAGTTAACTTGGCTGCCGCCATTGGTGGGACTGGCAGGGCCCAGGCACTTGTTGAGGAGCATCTCACCCGTCTCAGAGAAGGAGCGGTCTCGCAGGCGGTTCTCCTTGTTGTTGCTGGTGTTGCCAACCCCTGAGATGAGTGAGGAGTGGTCCGCTGCCTTCAGGCTGTTCAGAAACTGGTTCTGGCTGAACTTTGTGCTGCTGACGGAGTGCCGCCGCTGGTACACACCTCCCACTGAGGGAGAACCCACCGCCTTCCTGTCCAGCAGGACTCCGGCGGGGCTGGAGATGGGCACATTGGTGCCAGTGCAAGGGACAGACATGGGATGGGAAGCACCCAGGTTGTTGTTGTAGCTGAGCAGTTTGTTGTTCTGCAGAGACACAAAGAATACAAATCATTAGAAGAAAAAAAAACTAAAACACCAAGACTGACAGCCAAAGTGGTCCTGGTTTTAAAAGAGCGTTTGTGGGGTTGAGAGAGAGAGAGAGAGAGAGAGAAAAAACAAACCCACAGCCTCTTCTTGCATGTTCTTTTTGGCTCTGACAACATAAGCGGATACAGGCCTATAGAACAGCAGCTGGTTTGGCAAGTTGCCCTGGTTAGGAATGTGTGCCTGTTCAGTAAATGGAGCAGCAGCACATGAGAGGCCAGCGGGGCTAGTGGCTACAAAGAGACTGAATCATTTGAAAGATAATGAAAGTGGAAAGGCATCCTGCTGAATTACAAGAGCAAACTCATCTGCTTTTCAATACACTTCCAAACTAGAGGAGATGACTAGTTAGCCACTGATTTACATGGGCATAAAAGCCATCAGCGAATAAAATCTGACAACTGCGAGGCAAAAGTATAAGAAGACATATGACACTGAATACTTTGAGGATGTATGCGAACGGGAAACTGCTGTGACTTCAACACATGCACTACAACTCATTATTGCTCCTATAAAACTGATTCTGTTCATCACACAAACAGTTTTATAGGAGCAACAATGATTAGCAAGCATGTGGCTGCTTTGTGAGGAGTATTAAAGTGGCGCAAAACTGCCCTCGTTTAAAAGACAGATGACAGGAGTTAACCTAAGCTAAGGTCAACGTTCGTTTGCCCTCGACGCTGCACCGTAGCCGGTAAGCGCAACTTTTAAGTTATTAGCTGATGCAACACATGTTGAATATGAAGGGGAGAAAAAAAAAAAGTTCCCCCATTTCAACAACCGTTAACCGCCAGTTACCGCCAGGCTTCGGCACAAACGCCGGTTTGACGCAAATAAAGGCATGCGGCGGCGGCGACACACCGGGCGACATAAGCAAAAGAGTCGAAGCGAAGCGAAACGCAAAACAAACACGGCGTCCAACAAACACGGCGTCCAACAAACACGGCGTCCAACACAGGCGCGTCACGGCGGAGGGCCGCGCGCGGGCAGCTCGTCATTCCTCCACAGCGGCTAACGCGCTGCTGCTAACGGCTAACAGGAGCGGGAGAGAGCGGGAGAGCGGGGAGAAAAGTTTTCAAGCTACCTTGTTCATTAAGTCGAAGAAAGGCGACACCACGGCGGTGGTCATCTTTGCAGCGACCAGAGTTAACTTAAAAGTAGAGAGGAGAGAAGGAAGAAAAAAAAAAAAAAAAAAAAACCCCCAAAAACACAAACTGCTTGTTAGAAAGTTGCGCAGGTCTGCTGAGTTTCTGCTTTTGCAGCTCCTGTGTATTTTTGACCCAGCAGAACTGCCCCTCTGCCCTGCACCAGCACCGACATTTGCTTTATAATCCTTTGCAGGAGGAGCCTCAAGCGCTGGGCGTCAACTTTCAGTTAACTTTTCTTTTTTTCTTCTTCTTCTTCTTTCTTCCTCTTCTACTGGGACAAACTTGCAGTGGTTTGTCAGATTGTTTGAGAATACTACGGTGTTGCACGCAGTATGAATACTGAACAGACTGCTTTTATTTGTGAGCAGCATACAGTAAAACTCTTATCTTTATCTCCAAAGTAAGCCAGTTCATTAGTTTATCAGGAGAGCAATAGTATTATACATTAAAAGTGACTTATTACACTTTGTATGCCGTTCATCTTCAGTTTATTAAGTTAGTTGGAAAAATAGTTTGTTTACATCAATGTCGAAGTAAATATATATATGTATAAAATTAAGTTACTAACTATTTTGGAGTCCAGTGGTAAAATTAGGCTGCAGCTTTATTTCCTTTCTTTTTCTGGTACTTAAACAGTCTGGAGTGGTTTACTGGGAGGCGCTGCACTATCCTCAGGATTTCTGCTACCATCCACTACTCTGTAATTAATTTACTCTTAATTGCTGGACTGTAACGTCACTTGTGGGACTTTCCAGTGAATTCAGGCAGCCAGGGCTTTTAACTCTTTCCCAACCACAGTTATTTCCCATTAAACCCTTCTCTTCTTTTTTTTTTTTTTTGCTGTTTCTATTACAGCTCCTCTCCTCTTTACCAGCAGACATTGCTGCTCCCCTTGTGTGCAGGGATGTGTGTGTCATTCCATCAGGTAGGCAATAACCTGATACATTAGAGTGATCTCACCAGATTCAACCACAGCCAGTGATAATGATGCTTGCAGCCACAAATGAAAGAGCTGGGCTGCACAGAGTGAAACCTATACAAATCTATTGTGGTCCATCGTCTTCCTACCTACCGCCCACTAAATCCATGACAGAGCAGCCATCGGCCATGTGCGGAGTCAATGTCAGGGTTGGGTTGCAATAGAAAAGAGAAGAGGGAAAAGAAAGGCAGGGTTGGGGGAGAAGAAAAGAAGCTGTTAACAAAAAAAAAGAGTTGGAGTTGGAGGAGGGCACGATGGCGTGAGGGGGAGATTTATGGGGGACGTTTATTACTACACAGCGCTGCCCCAGGGAGGTGAGGGAAGAGGGGTGGGGAGAGAGAGGCAAAACATTCCCTTTTTCCCTTCCTCTTCTTTGGCTATACAGAAGCCACACAGGGGGTGGAGAGCTTTGTCTCGCTGCTAGCAGCCGTGCAGGAGGCAGGGGAAGTTGTTTTTGCACTGAAATGTTTAACTAAGTTGAGCTAGAAACGACCAGATGCTGGCGCTGACATCTCTTAATTTCAGACAAAGTTGTGATCTAGGCCTTACTGCTTTTGTTCTGAGCGGACTACAACATTAGTCCTCCTCATGCGGTAAGAAAAGTAATTTTCATGCAATCACTGAGATATTCTGGACCCAGTCAGCAAAGGGTGTGTGTTTTAACATAAAAAGAGTTTTACGAGCCGGGGCTGTGTGGAGTAATCTCCCCCTGGAGTGTTTTCACAGACGACAGGGTGGGTTGACAGACTTGCTGGAAATCACGTCTGCAGTTCAAAGGCCCTGTCACTGATTGATTAAGTAGATCAGATCGATTGTCTCCCTCTGAGGAATAATTATAGCAGGGAAGTAAGAGGGGAATCACAGAATCTTTCTTTGCAGTGATTAGAATAAAACCTCTTGCTGGTGTGAAATGGTCTGAAGGACTCATAACATGTCACACATTAAACAGAGGGAGAGTTTATTTCAGTGCAGTAAATGCAGGTGTGGCGGCGATGGTGGAGCGAATGGAGCACAGATTTGAAGTCCACATGGTCAGCAGGGCTCAAAACTCAACAACAAGCCACTGACTCTGCGGGACTGTGGCCTCAAGAAGCCTCATACGCTGCAGTTGTTTACTTTAATACTCTCAGATATATTGTGCCCACTTGATATTGTGCGATGCAGTTATCCTTCCAGGTTTAGGAGGAGGCACCTGTTTCCTGCCAAAATGAAAATCTAAAAATAAAGAAAAAGTCAGGCGGCGCTCTCAGGGGATCTCGTCAGATGTGTTCCTGTTTTAAAAATGCAGACAGTAAACGACTACAGACATAATTGTGACACAGAGCCTTGCAGATGTTGGCACACACAGCTTGACTTTTTACTTCTTAAGAGTTTGTTTTGCTAAGACGATATGTTAGTTGAAATGCATTTATACATCTGGGATTTACTGACCTCAGCGCAAATCCTTCTAGTGCTATAGTGACCACATTTATTTACATCACACACAAGCAAAAACATACTTAATACTTCTTATGTCATCTTTAGGATATATTTAGTGGTGTACTATGTCTTTCCTTTAAAACATAAAGAAAAACCTGCTGAAAATGTTCCCTAAATGAGATTTAGTAGCATTATAAGGTGTAGGTTGGAGTCTGTACAAGAATACTGGAGTTGTCTTGGACTTCAGAAAGTGCAAGACAACACCTTCAAATGTCTTCTTTCATTCAACTAACAGTCCAAAATCATCACATATGCCAAAGCTACAACAAGAGACTGTTTGGTATTTCTTCTTGAAAACGATGATCAAAGTAGTATTTTTCTGTTGATTGATTAATCGATAAATGGGCTAATTGTTATGGCTCTAAATATATTTCTATCTATCACAGGTTGTAAATGTCAAGGGTGGAATGTTTATAAGGTTTCCCTTCCAAGGTGAAACAAACTAGATCTCGGCTCCTCAGACAGGATTCTCCACTCACTGTTGACAGAGTCGAGTTGAGGATTTGTGCTCCTTGAGGTCAAGGCTGTCCTCCTCCGGCCCTATCAGTCTCTGTCGGAGCTGCAGTTACTCACTCCTCACCCAGCCTCTGCTGGATGGTTTGATTTCTGCCTCCTACAATGTCGACTTTAATGACCCCTCCTCAGCAGGGAGGATGGGTATGAGGCTTGAGGTCGCTGATAAAGTTTAAGTGGGATGACTGGATGTACATTTTTTATCTAACTGAACAGGAGATGAAAGAAGTCATGGATACACACAACAAATTGGAAGATGTCTGTGGTGACTAACGGCAACAGTTTGCTGTAGTTCCTCCTCACAGCCGACAGAGGGCATAGTTCTTCCTTTACTCGGTCCTCTTGTTGCAGCATTTCCTATTTACTCCCCTCTCTTTGTGTAGTATTTAAACTGTCTCCATGTTTGCCTAAAGCATAAATTTAGATTACCATGAGTGAGAATTTCTAAGATTAGACATCCAGGTCAGCACAGTCAAACACAACTCTTTCCTTGTGTGGCTTTGGGAGGAATTGGGAATCAACACACGCCTGTGTATTGTGCAATCAAGCCTTTCCACTGACACACTAACTTACTAGCCTGTATATGAAGCAAAGAGACTTATCAGATACAAAACACGAATGCTAACACTGGTCGTGCGGTAATCTCAAGATGTGCTGCACCACATCCCACTTAGGGTGGCCACAGGCTCATTAAACTATGTCTTAAAGGAGAAATAAGTAGTATTTTTACTGTCTCATGGTACATGTTGTATATTCTGGGAATTGATAGGGTTGTTGATAAATACCAGTGACCTTAGTTGTTTGCCACATACATTTATGATTTCTTATAAAGTTTTTTTTTTTCCAGCTGAAGTATATGTTTTGGAAGAAACTGCACCCTCACACACATTTTCAATTCCATAACTGTAAGTGGAACATCGCCTCTTCACTTGAAATGTGTTTTGCATCTTGGTGGTGAAAGAATTACACAAGTATTGGTGTCAATTACAGGCAAGCATGCAGTGGTGGTCGATCAGTTCCTTTACATAAGTACAAGAAGCATTAACATTATGTAAAAATACTAGTAAGTTCTGAATTCTAAATAAATAAAAGTACAGTTTTATCAGCAAAATGTTATTTAGGAAATAAAAGGGGCCCTCTTGAGTGTTGTATTATCATATACTGTATTTTATTGTTTAAACATTATTATGTACACTTAAATGTGTAAGAAGCATTTTTCTGTTGTAGTACTTTATGTGCTGGTAGTTTAACCTATAACCATGCAATCTATTTTTTGTTTAAGTTGAAAATATGTTGATATTTGTATGTAAAATCTTGATCTACAAAGTAACTGAAGCTGTGAAATAAATGTAGTAGAATTAAAAAGTACAAAGTCAGTATCAAGTAGCATAAACGGAAATACTCAAGTAAGGTTAGAAGTAAGAAATTGTACGTAAGTACAGTATAAGTAAATGTTCACGTACATTTACATTTCACCACTGGAAGCATGACTGTCAGTGATGTTTCAAGTCTTATTAAAAGCCGTAGATTACTAAACACTCCTATAACTTCCCATTTTTTTCATGGCATGTGAGCACATCTTTCGAAACGCTGACAGGACAGCTCATCAGCCCGCTGATTGTTGAGGAGTCAGCGGTCAAGGACAGCCAAGTCAGAGCTGCACGGGGTTTGAATTCTTGAATAAGTTGTCATGTGTCGGCCCACGTTCACGGTGACACTGCGTATACATTCTCTTCCCCACATCCCAACTTGCGTGATTCGGTTCTTTGACGGCCAGGACGCCATGATTGCCTACTTTCATGTCTTATGGCATGTTTGCCAAATTCACATGGGAGGAGGACTGTGGTCATCTTGCAAGGTGAAACTAGCCTCAGAGGAAGAGAGTGAGGGAGAGAGAAAGAGGGAGGAGGAAAAGACGAACTAACAGCGATTAATTGGCCATAAGACTAGCCACAGCATTGTTAGTGGTGAACCACCAGCTGCTCTTGCTGATGTTGTTCCCATGAATCGCTCCAACATGCCCATCCACTCGCTTCCACTGCCCTTCAGCTCACACTGGGTGGGATGCGGCATCAATGCGAGGCTTGGATCATTTGGATAGCTCTGACACGTCACATCATTACAATCACGACCAGAGTTCAAAACAAACACCATCTTGGAAATGAAAGTCTTTGGCCCCATCACTGCCAATTCGCAAGCGAAATAGAAGAATAATAATGATGTTTTGGTTAAATGCGAGGTCGCAAAAATAGCAACAAAACAAGAGAGTGAGGGGTCAGCGATTAAAGGAGATTTACTGTCCAATTCTCTGCTGACACGCCGGTCTCTAGAGGGGGGTTGTATTTAGAACGAAAGGCCAGCTTCCTCCTCTGACTTCCTGGCCCGTGTTTCCCGAGGAACAATCTTTCTGTCTGTGCAGAGGGCTCATGGGAAGGGAGACTTTGGTTTTCCACTCGCACATTAGGGGTCGCAAAGGAAGACGCATAGGTCAAAGCCATCAAGCTATAGAGACGAGACGATGACCACAGCTATATATGATACACAATGCAGCACACTCGCAGTGCAGAGATGGCAGATGATGTGGCTGTGCAGACACACTTAGGGAAGAAAGGCTTAGGGATGTAGCAAGGAATCTGGTGCTTGGCTGTGTCCAGTTACTCCTGGGCTTAGCGTGGCTCCGCTAGGGACTGGACAGACCTGACCCTGGTCCAGGTGTCATGACCATGCGACGGACGCTGAAACGAGATATTCCTCAGCTCCTCACTCAACACAGGGGAAAAAATCAATGGGCTTTGTATAAGCGCAGGAACAGTGGAAAGCATTCTCTCACCAAAAAATCCTGCCCCTGTCCCATCTGTCTCCATTCTAAAGCACTCCCAGACCTCACAACCGGCCCTGTGTGGTCACTCCTGGACTAGAATTACACAGTCCATGTGTCCGGCTCTGGACAATACACAAAACCAACCGCCCGTGTGACCCTGCCCACTATTCTCACACTTTATCCCCGCAGATTTATTGAATTGGACGTGTCTTCTCTCCAGTTATTGATATTCCTCCAGATGCTCTTGACGAGGAGGCACTTCTGACATTTTGTGTTCGAGACTTTGGAAATTAGCTTTTGATGATGTGTGAATTGATGGGAGTGTGATTTTGATTAAATAATGTTGAGCTGTGAGAATAGGTTCAGTTTGCGTGCCGTCCTCAGTCGACCCAGGGCATATGGTGATGTGGAATTCCATCTTGTTGTAGGCGTGTGATGATTTATTGTGAAAAACTCTGCTTTTATTTTTACTGCAGCCCTAATTTAAATCTGCAAACTGCTTGATGAATACACCACTGCAGGACTTGTCTATTGTGTTCTATGGTTTATGATTTTTTTTCCCCCATTACTACTCTCTATGTAGATAGTAACTAACTTCTGGTTAGTGTTTATTGTGGGGGCCCTGACAGCTCAACTGCATCTTGAGAAAACATAAATAGAAAATACACAAACAAATTCCACAACACATGCTCAGCATTTAGAATAAAATGCTGCAAAGACATAAAACACACACAAATAAGTTGAGAAACACATTCAGCAAGAAATGCTTCTGCAAGTACAGAAAACACAACCAAATACAGAAACGCACTGCTTGTGTTTTCTTGTATTTGGTTATGTTTGGTTCAATTTCTTTAGTTGCAGTGCATTTCTGTATTTGTAGTGTGTTTCTGTTTTTCATTACATTTCTGTATTTGTTTGCGTTTTCTGTATTTGCAGCATGTCTTCTTAGGTTAAATATTTTTTTGTGTGTTTTTGTGTGCTGTGCTCTCAGAGCCACCTTAGCTTATGGTTTATGTGGGGACAATGGTTAGTGTAGCTCAAGAAACGCTGTAGGAGGATCTAGTGATTGAACTGAGAGCTACAGGTGTTTCACCTTCAGCAGCAGATTATTCATCTGATAAACTCCACCGTTGCTTGTCCTCCTGACATGAAACCTTTGTAACATCTGCTCTTTTCTTCTCTGTGACCCACTGTGACTTGCAGAGAGACACAGGAGCTTGTGAAGTATATCCGTTCTCATTTTAATGAAAAGGATGGGGAAATGAGCAAAACTCAAGGCGCAGAAGATCAAGGCTCCTATGGCGGAACGATTTTCTCATAGGAAAACAGACAACGGTTTAAACAGCATTTTATGTGCTCAATGGCGCCAGAATACATCACCATCTTACCTCTCTGATTGTAATTTTGCAAAAGCGTTCCCAATCACTCAAAGAAAACAACTCTGAGGGATTTTGTGTGATTGCCCACAGTCCAAACACAGCACAGCCCAAAATAGAGTTTGATGTCCAAGAGAGTTTAAGCTGCTTCTTTTTCTTCTGTTTTTGTAAAGAAAACAACCTTCTGGGTCTTTGAGGCTGGTCCAGTCCAAATGCCCCCAACTGTTCCCCACTCCGCCTGTCTTTCTCCTCTCCCACTTTCAGACTGTCTTCTTCCTTGGCAGTGAAAGAAAGTGCAGCTGTGTGGAGTCCTTTTGGTTGAATGAGAAGAATCAGCCCATTTGGTTGACTTTCCTGGCCAAAGCTATAATTTTCTGCTGCCAGGGCCCAACATCCAGTCCAGAGCAGTCCCTGGGCTCCAGCCACTTGTATCCAACAATGGGGATTGTCCTACAGTCACATACTTTACAGGGTTCCAACTGACTGTCTGCCAAAATGTGTAAGAATCTACAGGTCCAGACCTAAACACTGCCTTCTTAACAAGTCAATTAGTCCATTTTTGAGCCTTTGAAATTGCTAGATATACTTGTTTCTGACACAAAAGCTACTTGTTTCGGGATTTATGAGAACCAACTGTGACTTTCGTCACGCTACTGCCGGATTATGTCTCACTTCCAGGTAATGACACTCGCATTTCTAGTAGAATTCCTCAAACAAAAGAAACCTAATTGAGAACAAGTGGAATTACTTCACCCCATTGGCATAGCTTTTCTCTTAATTTAAGAAGAATGAGATCTGAAGGCTTAATATGAGACTCAATGGCTTGTCAAGGCAGATGTTTATTGTAATTTAACCAGTAACACGTGTGTCAGCAAGTTTGCCTGTTTGTGAGACAGAGGTTTAGGATTCAAAAACTGGTATGAATTATGCATTGAGTTTGCTTTTACCTTTTGTGAGTGTTTTAATGTCATTAGCATGCCTTCAGAAACCTACACAGCACTGCTTGTGTGTGTTTCCAGTAAGCACCATTAGTGTCACATCAGGCCCAAATGGCAGCCCATGTGACTATGTCAAGCCAGGGGACTACTCACATTATTGCTGTGTTGTGTGACAGCGGAATATGGAAACACTTTTTGCGCTTGTTAAATACTTTCTGGTTTGCTTTTTTTTTTTTTTTTTTTGCCGTGCACTCTCATAGGTTCTACAAAGTCTAGTAAAATTGAATGGCTTTCCCAGAAATGAAAGTTTATTGTCCCCCTCAGCCCACCCGACTCATAAATAATGGCACATTTACCAAAAGTCCCAAGCCGACAGCCCCCACCTTCATGCCATTACCAGTACCACTGTACGCCAAAGCCGCTGCCAAAATAAACCCAAACAATCCCCCTTTCTCGTCATTGAAACCTTCCAACTGTCTGTTAACAGTGTTTACTTCATTAAAGGCCTCCAACTCAACACTCAGAGGGAAGAACAGTCCAAATGCTGTCGGTGGGAACTGTACGTACATATTAAACTCCAGTCTTCATTTTTGACTTTCCTTATCATAATAAAGAGCTTTAAGTATTTTACCAGGCACACACGTGCATCATAGGCCTGCCTTTTTGCTGTTTGACTAAAATCTGTGTTGCACCAGCTACAGTATGTGCAAGTTTGCTCCAAGGGTAATAAAGTTCACTGCAGGCTTTGCTGCTAGAATTGAGTCACAAAATGAGCTTTTGATACTAGTTACGCCATCTTTTTTTTCTTTCTTGCGCTAGTGCTTTTTTAAACTGTGAAAAAAAAACAATTCTACTCTGCTTTTATGCTGGCATATGTTCACACGTACACTTACAGAAGGATGCGGTCAATTTCTGTGTTAGACACTCATTGAGATCTTCTGACAACGCCAGGCGCGATCCAATAAAATCAAAGATGTTATGAAGAGGAGAATGAAATGAGTTCCACATGAGAACCATGCCTGCGGGGGGGGGGGGCCTTTTAAAAAGTTTAATATGGTGACCTCAATAATTTACCTTATTTTAATAAAATCTCACCTAGACCTGCTTTGATCATCTGCTAAAAGTGCAAACAATCAAGCTTTAATGTAGTCTTCTAAGCCTGCTTTTAGACACAGAATGGAACAGTTAGCGTGCTAGGAACATTGATAAGTGTGCAGCTATGGAGACAAAGTTTTGATGTGTAGGTGGGACCTTGCTAGAGTACAGTACTGGAGCTTCCACTGTGGGCAAATAACTTGCTGCATGACTCACCACATGATATGCGTGCACAAAGAAAATACCACAGAAAACCATCTAGATCTCACTATTAACATACCATCCTCAGCAAACTCTCATATTGAATGATGACGTCTATATTTACGTGCAATTTGCGCCTCCAGTGCTTACATTAGAAACTGTGACATTAGACTAGCATCACATCATCGGCTCAATTGCTTGACATTTTGTGATTACGTCTGTGTCTGATTTTGAGTGTTTTAATTGACATGAACCGGAGGCTGTTGTGTTTTTGTCTGCCAGTCCACATAAACAGCTTCCGTCGCGATGCTGTCACGTGAGATTAAAACTGACTTCTGCTATCATAATTTCAAATTATTAAAATATTATATTATTTTAGCATTTTCTGAATATGCTTTACTTAATATGCTATGCTGAATATGAATGCTTTGATGCGATTAGAGGATGAAGAGTTGTGAAAAAATTATTTTTCTAAAGTCAGAGAGAAAGAGAGAGAGAGCGGCATAGAGTGGGTATTTGTATAGCTCAGTAATCAGTCATGATTTATCTCCACTGAGGTAATATCGAGGTCGGCGCCCTGAAAACGTCTTTGCTTCAACATGATGCCTTGAGCCGGATAAGAGGGCCTAAAGCTCCCAGTTCAGCAGCATGATGGATGAAAGTGTTCTGTCTTGTTTATGCAACCTGACACAAGGCATCTGCTGGCCTCTGGAGCGCTCACTTCATGCTGTAACAGCCCTCTCTGCTCCCTATTAGACAGTCAAACCGAGATTATCGAGGCATTTCAAATGTAGGAGACACGGTGGGGGGTGTAGGAAAATTACTGCTGGCTCAAGGACATTCAATTGTTCAAAAACATTATCTGCACTTTGTGGATCTTTTACTCGGCAGTGGACAACACCTATATTACATCTAATATTTAGCTAGCTTTGCTCTTAGTTAAAATTAGGAATGGCATTGTTGAATAGTTTGAAGCTAGACTTTAAATTCACACCTGATCTTCAAGCCCATTGAAACTTTCAACAAAGGACTCAGACATTTGGAATTTTGACAACTATTGGATATATTGTCATGAAATCGGCCTCAGCTACTTTGTGTTCAGTGCTAATTTGCAAAAGTTAGCACGCTAACATGCAAAACTAACATGGTGATCGTGGTACACGTTACCCCTGTGAAACATCAGCGTGTTGGCATTTCCATTGTGCGCATGTCTGCATGTGAACATTAACATTTAGCATGGCTGGAGTCTCCTTTGAATAAAATCAAACCCTCTCCTTTTTAAGACGGTAAAACAGAGATTATCATTATCAGAGATTACACATTTCAAATGCAGGAGGGTGTAGGAAAATTACTGCTAGCTCCAAGACATTTTTTTGGAAAGATTATCAGCACTTAATGGATGTTTGACTATTAGCTTTAAGCAACACCCACCTTAAATCTAATATGTGGGTAGAATTAGAGGAGGCATCTGATCTTATAGTTACAGTACAGTAGGCATTTCAACAAAGGACTGACCGGAATTTATTATTGTCTTCATGCCACATATTTCAGCAAACAAACACCTCGCTAAAAGACATGACAATTTTTATTATGAAGTAGGCTAGCTTGCGCAACCACAGATAAATCCGTCATGTAGCCACATCACCATATCCTGCTGGCAAAGATATTGTGGATCTTGACAGTAAATTCGGGACTGTGCAGATATAGTAAAGTGTTACATACTCAGCTGTAGCAGGTTTGTTGTGCAGATTGTGAAACCCTATCTATTAGTCCCCTGATAATTCTTCTTGATGAACGAAATCAATTCCCAGGCAGCTACTTTAAGTTTTATGGCGTCAAGATTCTGTTATGAATTCTGGGCAAGTTTCCTATTTTCCAGTATGTCGAGCAGGAGAGATTAGATGCAACCAAAGTGAAAGGTTTGGCAAACTAGCACAGGTGTGGATAGATTTGCTAAAACTGCAGCTTTATATAGTCTGAATTGCTTCAAGGGAGCCAAACCATGTAACAAAACCCAACCAGCGTTCACAGTTTATGCTTATGCCAACAGAGTGGTTTTTGTCTTTTTTCAGTTTAGACAAATAAATAAGTACATATGGAAAAATCAGCCAAAGCAAAGTACTCTTGGACATGCTGCAATCATTACATAGTCATGTAATGTACCATAAACTTCAATGAAGCAGTGATGGAGTGCCCTTGCTCTTGTGAGGCCTTTGCTGTGTTTTTGAATTGTGCTCCATATGCGAAGAAGCCGTCGACTGTTTCTTCAATATCTCTTCATCTATCTTTGTCGTATGACTAACTTAAGCATAATCTCCCATTCAATTTGTTCTCCTCTTACACCCTCTATATTCCCTCAGTCCACCTCCTTTTTTAAACATCAATTACTGCAGGACACAAATCCCCTCAAACCAACAGCTGCTTGCATAAACCTTACCTCTTTCTCTCTACTAGTGCACGGTATTTAAATGGAAAAACAACAAGAGACAAAGAAATAAAGACAGCTGAAGAAAGACAGAAGCAGAGGGATGCAGAGGGAGGGAGGCAGAGACGGGCCTAGCACCAGTGTAGGGAGAAAGTGCGGAGTCATGCTGTAGGAATGCTGGAGGGGGGCATTGCTGGCGTGACTGCCCCATTTTTCACAGCCATAATCAGAGCCAGCTGTCACTGAGAGGGCCCATAAGATGGAGAGGGGGAGGAGAGTAGGATGGATGGGAGGGCGAGGGAAGGAGTGGGAATACTGGGTGTTTGGAAGAAGTTAGAAGGGAGGGGGAAGGCAAGGAGTCAGAAGGAGAAGATTGAGCTTTCTTGATGCTAATTTATTTCCTCTCCATTTGTCGCTGTGTTTAAGAGTTGCATGAAAGAAAATGTCTGTAAACAATCCTGTGTTAAACCCCCCCCACCCAAAAATCCCTCTGTTTTGTGTAAAGCCGCCTTCGTGCATGCATGATAACGGTGGAGCAGGAGTGGATCAGGCTGTGACCTTGACTCAGCCTGCATGGGTGCAGTCTGAGACAGGTTAAAGAAGGATGGAAGGGGGGGGGGGGGGAGTGGAGCTTCCTGCCTTCCTGCTGCTTTTGGGACCTGTACATTAAAGAAAGACAAAGCAGAAGCTCTTAAATGCTCCATACAGTGTCTCAATGGCATGTACATGCCCTTGGGAACACATTTTATATATTATAAAGGACAAAGACTAAAACCCATGTCAAATGTAATGGAACAATATTATGGCTTGTAATTTTCAGATTTTCAGAGCATTATCACAGACCAGGAACAGATGCATCTTTGAGAATCAGCTGACAGTGCAGTAGTTGTATTTTGCACATGTGTGACTGTGGCCATGCTGCTGCTTCCAGTCATGCCAGTGCTGTTACAGGTCTGAATGTAAACTCCTGGCGTGTTTATGTTTAGTCTACAGTCGTACGGTGCGTCTTCCTTCCACCATACGTGAGGTTCCGTTATGTTTCGTCCGGCGAGACGTGTGTTGTTCCTACGTCCTGTAATATGTCAAGACCAATTGCAGGTCGAATTCATGAACTCGTTGCACCCTAATTTGATGACTCATGAAAAGAGACGATAAAGGGGAGAAATCCCGATGAAAAAAATCTTAGGTGAATTATTGGACAGCAGTTTCCTGCACAGGGCTACGGTATTACGGTTCATATACTGTGGCGAGATATTTTATGACCTATCTCTTAGCCCACACTCCCTTACACAGTGTACAGTGACAGTGCCGCGTACTTTATATTACCCTCGGTACTTTGATGGAAGATGGCTCTAGTGGGAGCGATTTGGCTTGTTGATTTTTGGGTGATTAATGGCTGTTAAAGAGATGACCTCCTCGAAGTTGGAATACCAACTTTTCCTGTCAACCCCACACGCCTCCGACACAGAGAGTACCCTTGAGACTTCCAAGAAATAGTGTCACTGGCTAATGAACTTTGCAGCCACTACACTGATCTCTTTCTTTCCAAAGTGTGTTAAAGTAAATTGCCTTGTCGGTTGCACAAGGTTCTACTTGGACTGTAAGCTACAGTTTTTCTTGGAGAACTGGTTCTCTTCAGGCCTCCTCACCTGTTTGTGCTTTTAAAAATATCTCGCCTTTATTATTACAATGAGCTGTCACTGAAGCACAACAGAGGACTCGCCCAAGCAGAAACTCTAGACACGTATCTCGTGGTGTCTGACAAGCTATTTTAGGCTTCTAACAGAACTCCCCTTTCTGCCCACTTCCTGTGCTCAGGTCTTGATGTATTGCAAGGCTCAGCAAAAGGGAGTCTAGGTGAAAAAGCCCATGACAGTTTTTAAAAATGCTCCCCAAACTTAAAGATACGTGTGAAGCGGAACACAGCCCACGGTAACAAGGTGGTCAGTGACGATGAGTTCTGTGGGCCGGCATAGGTGAGTTTTTCCATCGCTGTGTCTCACCCACATTCCTATTTTTATTGTGTTCAGTATAGCTTATTCTAATTTAATGAGTCTCTTATCATGTCAACTTTATATTATGTTTTAATGCTGCACATTTCCAAACAACATTTTCAATTAGATTAGCACAAACCAAAAATGAGATGCAGCAAACGTAGGGTCACACTGGACTTTTGACCTGCACATTTTGGCTCCCATTCACTTCTATTGAAACCAAATTAATTCATGAGTGCGTTTCCTGTTTGTGTGTGATTCTTTGTTCAGCTTTGACCGTGGGGATGTGCATGGTCAGCCAATCGAAACACTGATGTGTGTGATGAGCTGACGCCCACAGACTGCAAACTGTAGTATCACATTTAACACTGTTAAATGTTTGTGATTACTCTGCTCAGTATGGTTTTTTTATCAAGCAGGTCGGAAATGTGAAAACACAATCTTTCAGGGGAAGACTAACGTGGCTGTACCTTTTGCCCAGAGTGAACGGGGGTCCTGGTGGTTGTTTTCTGAGATCTTCTTGGAGCCATTTCACCACCATCCATTTCCTTTGTGCACTGCATTGTGGGACAATAGTATTGATAAACATTATTCTCATACATCATGCCAATTCAGTGTTCCCTATAATATATTTGAGTAACTTGAGCTACTACTGTATGCTGCTGTGTAAGGCCTGCAAGTTTCCAGTTGTGGAAAATATCATAAACATACTTCAGCTGAGTGTATCGAGTATTTATTTGCCAATATGTAATGCATAATTTCTTACCAATGAAACTTTTTTCTGTGTGTAAGCTGTGCGTGCATTCAGCTCAGCTCCCTCTCAGTTGGCCTATTTCTCTGCCCAGGAGTTGTTTATCTGTCTGGGAGCCAGTGGCCTGCAGCCTCTCTGAGATGCAGCCTGTCCAGAGTGGAACAGTTTCAAACTCTGGACTTTTGACTCTGACTTTGTGTCGACTCTGTCTCCATGCAGCCCGGGTTGGTCCATTATCAGAACAAGAGGGGCACACTGAAAGTGTGGTGTCTACTGTGAGTCATTACTTCATTGCCAACAGAACAAAAGGTGAGACCTTGTCTGGGTTGGATGGTTTCTGAAAATCCTCTCAGATGGTGAAGAGTCATGTTGAATTAAAGGTTGTTTTGTTGACTTGTGATGTAACACAGACTCATAAAATCAAGCTTTTTTTTTTTTGTGAAAGTGGAGCTGTAGTTTTAGACACTTTATATGCCTCTCTCATATGTTTCCTTTAACTGCGTCACATTATTTCTTTCTGCTTTCTTTCTCTTTCAGTCTTGCTTGTTGTCTTTTAGCACACAAAGACAAAAACACACTCAGCCTGCACGCAACCTCTTTGTCTTAAGTTTTAATCTCCTGATTGAGCTGAGAGTGTCCCCTCTTATCAATTGATTGAGGCTGAAGATGATTTTCCCCCATCTGCACCGCAGAGCTTCTTGGGTACTTTCCAGAGCACTTTCTCCTGTTTGGCAATCTGTTGCCTTGTTTACCGAGCTGCTAAACCCTGGCGACACCACAGACTGTGACTCACGCTGTGTAGTTCAGGGTTCAGTTTACAAACAATGTTGCACAATGTGTCCTCTCTGGACACGGTCACACTTGTCATTCTGATGTGCTTTTTGGGATCTGACTCCAAAGATCACTTTTCATATCTGTCTTTTGCCAGAACACCGTAGCAAATCCCCTGGCTACTTCATTTATTTTCATTTAAATGTGTGTCCTGGAATGATCACGCAATAAGTCACGTTGAGTTTCATTCAAGAATGAGATCCACTGTTGTAATATCTCAGCAGTGCTGTCAGGTTACTATATTATATTAAGGTTATGAGTCACTCAGTGCTGTTTCTCATGATAAACTGACACATCTGATCAAATTCAAGTGGCATAATCTTTCCAAAATGTCCTGATCCAACAGTCAAGGGTAACAGAGGTTACTGTAAGACATTTTCTTATCTATAGTGATGAAGTTATGACTAATAGGCTGTAGGTTACACATGATTTCCTTCTCATACACTTTGTTTCAACATTTGTTTCAGTACAGTGGCCAAGAACCGAGAAGGAACATTAAATAGGGATTGACGATAAATGATAAAGGATAAATGAGGATTAGAGATCACAGATTTGCATATTTGAACCAGTTCACGTTAGGCAAGTTTCAGTTTTTTGCAGTGCTCACTTTCAGCCTCGTGCCACTGCAAGAACATATGTCACTTCCTTTCTTATCTTATTGATGTGGAAAAAGGAAGCCCCCTTGCTTTCCCCAGACCTATTTATCACAGAACCACATAGATCATGGGCATGCTATTTCAGAACTGAAATAGTCTGAATTTTTCACTTGGCAACCACTGAGCAAATGTTGAAATTGACTTTATTTCCTGACTCATATCTATCACTCATATGTATTTTTTGGCGTACTGTGGTGTTACAGCACCTGTGTGCGGATATATCGAACCGGATGTTGGGGGTTGCTCAATATGTGCGTCTCCTTTTGCAGGCATCCGTACCACCCACCACGCTTTTCTGTGCATTGTACTGTATGAGTAAAAGTTGTGCTGCAGACTGTATGGAACATGCAGAGGAGGCGAGGAGCGCTCCACTCTTTGATGCCTCTGTGTACATTTGAAGGCATGAGGCGTCTAACCGCTCAGCCGTTTAACTCATTCATGCCCACACAAGAATAAGTTAGTAGCATGAAAGAGCAAGAACAACAACAACCTCCACCATTTGGAAAATCACCCCCATTGTCGGCTTTATTTACTTAAGCACTTTTTAATGCTTCATTGTCATTTCCATGATGTCCATGAATCATCATTCAGACCAAAGAGCTTGTTATTTAGGTCAGACAGTGTTTTGTTCTCCAAGACGTCAAAGCAATGACAGCCCTTGTGTTTCCTAGGATATAGAGCCTTTAAGTCAATGCCCTAACCCATAAACAGCCCAGAAATGGAAAACAAACCAACCTTGATACATTTTTCCATGCTAAGTGACCCAGTAAGTATGATTTGGTGATTCTGTAGTAAAATGTGAAGCAGGTCCTAACTACATATTGAAATAAATTTTATTGCCAGACAAGAACATCATTTTTGGATGATTACTTTCTTTTTTTACATTCAATTTCAGTCTTTTTTAAAATTCCCATGTATAATATCTATGCATACCAACTACAGTATGGCACAGGTTAGGGAAAGCTTGTGGTTATGGCAAATACAAGTATAAGTTAAAGAGTAACTTAACACCAGGCTGAAAATCTGTCTTTCACTGCCCTCTGTGGCCCTCTCAAGTGTGCTTTGTTTATTTAATCAGTAACCACACCCAACAGTGATGTCACAGGGTCCTGGAGTACGCCTGTATGTCACTGCCGCAAGGTGAGAAGTTGAAGCACTAAGGTCAATAAAAACAAGATTTTCAGAGGGTGTTAGGGTTAATCAATTAAAGGCTGTTAATTGCTGGTCTGTGAACTCCAGTCTCCTGCATGAGGCCACCTCCACACCCCTACCTTCCACCTCACTACATATAGGGCTATACTGCTTCCTGCATTGATACGAAACGTTGGAATCATGTAAATCGCAAGGTGCAGAATCTTTCAATATGAAATTAAGTCCTCGAAATACTGGGCTGTTTGAAAGGTAGTCATTGAAATGCTGTTGAAACATTAATTTTTACGGTACTTAGACCCTACAAAACATTAACTTTTCAGCCAAATTCAGCCCATATTGAACCTAGAAAGCCTACATTTATTTGACCTGCAAATCACTAAATCAGTTCCTACAGTATTTACACATTCTGTATGTTATCATGAACATAGCTTGATTCCAACCATTTTACCATTTCTACTTAAACACTGACTCCCACCCAAACCTTTATTCAGCGTCTTCCACTTGGCCCTCATGTTTGTCTAGGGAGGGCCAGGCTAAGTGGGTTTAAATAGTGCTACATTACTTCCTCTGGGAAACTGTTAATGGAAGTCCCTCAAATCAACCGCTGGATAGCAACACAAACAACTCCGCTAAAGGTCACTTGACCTCAGTTTTGTTTTGGAAACTATTTGAAGAATTGGAGAAAGTGACTTTGCTTCTTTTCAAATCAAAAGTCGTCCAAGTGTTACAGAGGCTCCTTTATTCTGTTTGGGTGACTTGGTATTTATTTTTATTCGTGTCACACATCATAGAGGGGAGTGGAGGAGATTGTGTAACATGGTCTGAAAAGGTTTGGGTCTTACTAAAATGCAAATGCTATAAAAATAATGTCCCCAAATTATAGCAACATGCCCAGATAATTTCCTGCTGTGGTGCTTAAACTCTGCTATTTCTGCTTGGCCCTGTTTATTTTTGGGGGGATGGGGCCAAGAGTACGGGGCCTGTGGACACATAATCCTCCCAGAAAAGTGATTTATTTATGAATTCCAGTGCAGAACCTCCCCTCCTGAGAGCTGGCCAGCCTGCCAGAAGTCATTGGCTGATGTTTACAGGACTGGATTGGCTAATTCCCATGGTGCAGTGTGCCTGCAGTGCTATCTTATTTATACAAGGCCTGATATGGGAGAACAGAGGGGTTTATTTTGGGATATTCCCCATAGATGGCTCCAATTTCTCCAACTGGAGCGGTTTCCTCCATACGTGCTGCACTTCAGGTTCTAGCGACGGCCTGCACGCCTGTGGACACAGCTTGCCACTCGCTCAAGTTCATAAGGGCTGATTTGGCTCAGCACGTCACAACATCTTGAGTTAGACCCATGACAATAGACTGAGTTCAGGGACTACACAGGAAGTTGACTATTAGTCTCATAAAAGGCGTATTGTTTCTCTTGTCAAAACAGATTACGTGAAAAAAATCCTTACCTAGAGTTTATTTATCACTGCATTAAACAAAGAGTCTAGTCTAATTTTGTCAACCAACAACTTGAATAACTTACAATCCTCTAAAAAGAATTATATTGTTTTGCTAATAGATTTCATTATTTCAAATGATGGTCAGTTGATGCTGCCAAAGAGTAATTTCCTTACAAGCATCAAACTGAAACAGTATTTTATCTGGTGTGAGTGGATTTAATGATGTGATTGTGGTGCTAACAACCAACTGTATGGTTTTTCTTACCTCAACAAGTAAATGATCACAGTCAGAACACTTGACTGTGAGCAAAACACGTAACTCATGTTTGCCCTTTCAAGTGCATCACCTACAGGCTTAGATATGCAAACCTTTCAGCGTTTGAGAATACTTTTCTCATGCTCTCAACAAGTGTTAGATGAGTCATTTTTGGAAGGGATGATGCTGAAATAGAAGCACGGCTCTCACAGTCTGTAAGTTTTAATTATGAAACACCAACAAATGGAGGCACACGGCCATAACAGACCATATTTGTGATGTTAAAGCAACATCTGCCTTTTACAACAGGTCAAACAGCTTATTGACGTCCTGCGTTTCTGTGTTGCCAGAATAACACCTTGCACCTTCCTGTTATTATTTCTTTTTCTGTCATCATTTTGCTCTCTTTCCCAGCACCCTGCTGCTCCTCTCTCACATCCATCAGCGATTTAATGATTATATGAAGGAATGAGGGCATTATGGGAAGGAGTGCAGGATGCTGACACCCTGGCCCAGATGTTTTCCTCACTGCTAAGGTGTGTCAGTCGCCTTTATCCTTCTAAACACTTAAAGCTGCTGGTGGAGCAGATCTACATGACCGTGTTAGGCAAAGTAAAGTCCAAGAGTAAACTCCCTGGTGTCATCAGCTACTGCATGGAGGGGGTCACTTGCTGCACCTCTGATCCTGGGGATCTAGTAACTCAGGTGTTCTTATAATTTCCTCTTATCTCCTTAAGCAGTCACCTTTTGTGATAACTGATGATGTCATGAAGGTGAGCTTTGTGAATGTCAAATGTTACCAAATGACGGTGTGGCTCTGAATAGACACGGGTGATTACGCAGTTTGAAGTTCTGGGATAATAACACAAAATCATGACAAGCTCCCTCATGTGCTTCCCTTTGATGCCATTGCTGTTGGGTGTTTTTCCACTCAAGGTGAATGCCATATCTGGTTTCAGGTGCACATGCAACCGCACACGTGCACATACACTGTAATGACATGACATGAGATTGTTCAGAAATTGTGCAGTCGTGTGCAAACCATAATAGTCAGCAGGAGGATAATTTTGTTTCCCCCTCAAAAGAAACATCTGTAATGGACAACAGACTTTCTAATCAGCTCGAAGAGAGGAAGCCAATTGGAATTAAAACATGACTAGACTCCCACCAAGCTGTGACCACTATCCCAGGGGCATGGCTGTAAACCCAAATGCTGTGATTATATCCTTGTAATCAATTGTTAGCTGTGTGTGCTGTGGGATTAGCGTGTCTTGAGAACTCAGAAATTAAATATCTTCTTGAACAAGGATAGATGGAAACTACATTAATGTCACTGTAATGCCTGCTGGCTGCAGTAACACATGCAGTTACAGTTTTGCAAATAAAATCTGAAGTTACTTTCTAAGTGGTGAAATTGATAACTTATTGATATGTCAAGCTTTATCCATGATGGTTAATGCATTACATGCTGTACATTTTTATACTTCTGCTATATAAATGGATTTTGAGTAAAAAAAAAAAGAAAACATTTTTCACATTGTAATTTAAAGTTTGCTATTTTGGAAAATACACTTATTTGTTTTTGTGATTTCTGAGAGCTAGATTGATAGCTTAGCATAGCTGTGTGTTATCTGGGAGAAACAGCTAGCTAGTCCAACAGTTATAAAATCCGCCTAGCTCAATATCACTCTCGTGTCTGTGTATGAAGCTGGAACCAGCAGACGGTTAGCTTAGCTTATCATTAAGACTGGAAACAAGGAGAAACACCGCTAAAGCTCACTAATGAACATGTTTTACCTCATTTGTTCAGTCTGTACAACCTTAATCTTTTGACAGAGCCAGGCTAGCTGGTTCCCAGTGCTTCCAGTCTTTATGCTAAGCTAAGCTAATCACGTTCGGGCTCCAGCTTCATGTTTAATGGACAGATATGAAAGTGGTGTCTAATGTTTGGCAAGGAAGTGACTGAGTGTATTCCCCAAAATCTTAATTTATTGCTTAAATAGACCTGAACTGTCACTTTTCATTGTCGAACTCATTGGTTGCTTCTTTGATACAACACAAGCAGTCACAAGGTCATAAACATATAATTACATTTGCAAACATCAAAGTCGTATATAGGTTATAGTTGATTTAGGAAGTTCACGGAAAGGTTGAAGATAGGGTTAGTCTTTTCATGCACATGTTCTATCTTGTATTTCATGTATCTTTAATGGTACACATGGCATATGAACCCATAGTGCCCCCAAATCCCTAACTCTCCTCCTACCTTGCTCTTGATATTTTGAAACATAGTGGGTGCTGCTAGGTTCTATAACAAACTCTTATCTTAGAGTAGTGGATCCATGTTCTTCTTCTTCTTTTGAACAATGGAAATGGAAACCAGCTGTCCACATGGTTCAGGTGCAGGTAAAGCAGTAAAAATAGACACACATAGCCCAAATAAGGGGGAGAACACCCAGAGTAACTTCTGTACTTTTACATGAAATCAACCAAACCTCACCTTGTCTTTTTTATTTGGAGAGAGGGTTTACGTCAAGCCAGGGGCAAGTTTTTTTTCTTCTTAAAAACAGTCCTCCTCATCAATAAACTGGTGATTCACTCTGTAGATTTGCGTATTTAAGTGTTGAGTATTGTTGTTCAAGTGTATGGCAAAAACAGAGGCCTGATGTCATGGGAGTAGATGCTGTGCAGTTGTCTTCTGTTTATCTAGTAATCACAGAGTTGACTGAATAAAGCTGCATGCTGCTCAGACTGTTATGTTCTGTTGTGGTGTTGGTTTGAAGTGGTGCAGATGGAGGATGTTTGTGTCATGTTTTGCGTAAAAACTTTCTGTCTTCATAGTTGGGATTTGAAATGGCTGGTGGTCTGTCTCTTTCTCTCTCTCTCTCTCTCTCTCTCTCTCCCTTGCTTCCTTTCTCTGTGTCTTAATTTACTTTCCCACACCTCTTCTACGAAGTTTGAGACAAAACGCAAAATCAAGTGGGTCAAACCTTAAAAATGTCAAGATAAACTCAAAACACCACGGTACACCCACGTACCTCTTGCAGCTATCAAGAATTGAGTATTGAGAAAGTTTTGAAAAACCACTTCCCCGTGTTTTTATATATTAAATTTTTTTTCTTTTCAAAAATGGCAATCATCCAACACATGCTTGACTTATATCATACATTGCGCCAAAGTGTCAAGTGCTGCATGACTCAGATCAGCATAATGTCTTCATCCTACACGTCTGCAGAAGATGTTTTTGTGCTTAAGTAGTTTAATGAAAAAAAGAATAGTTATAAATACTTTATTTTCTTATGACTGGAATTCATAAAGTCATGTACACTTGAGATTTTCATGAATGACCAGTACATCCCATATGGAGAAGATCTATTTTTTTTTTCTTTCAGCTTTACTTTAGGCCTCTTTCTGGAAACACAGCTGATGATTCATGATTTTTAAACACCACTCTTTCTTTCGCTCGCTCACTCCCAGCATGAAAATATATATGACACATGCTTGTTCTTCTCCTCCTCGGTTTCTGGTCTTACTTTGGTTGTGGAAAGCGGATTCATCATGACAGGCAGGCCCCGTGATCTTCTCCGTCAAGCCCCTCTCCTCATTCCTTGCTCACTAACCCCAAACTCCTGTCAATGATTACCAGCTGGCCGTGACGTGGCGCTTCTCCTGGGAAAGGAGGAGCGCTCAGCTGGCTCCAGGCCCTGACTCATACACCATCCAAGAGCCTTGCTCAACCCCCCCCATACTCCCCTCTGCTCCCCTGACCCAACCCCACCCCCCTCTTTATTTCTTTAATTTGTGGAAAAACCCATAAACATTTGTGTATGATTTGTGGAAAGCAGCTGATGGGGACTGTGCAAGCAGGAGGGCTACGAATGTGTTTGTATTTGTGGTCCAAATTTTACGTGCTGATTATGTCCAATGTCTTTAATGATAAGGTGAGGTTACGAGGTAAAAAGGCAAGAACATGAGCTGTTACCGTAGTTAGCGTGGAGCGGTTTGGTCTTCAACATGTGTCAGGTGACGCGTCAGTGGCTGACGGGGAATCTGCTGAGAGGGTTAACTTAAAGTGGGTTGAGGGGGGTTGGGGAGGTGGTATGTACTCAAGAAGACTCATTTTCTGTCTTTCATGTTATGCTGATGAGTGCAGCACTTTGGCCTGGTGGTAAGGAACCTCTAAATTTAGCTGAGAGCGGTTCAATAGCAGGTCACTGTTTGCGTCACATTGGGTAAATATTTCTCTTTTTGGCAGCAGTTGTGTGCTCAAAACCTTGTTTTTTCCCGAACATTCAGCAGAAAAATCGAAATCTGACCTTTGGTCGTGGCTACAGGTGGGCTGGATTTAGGGACTAGTTCTTTAAAGGGAAGAGTAGATCAAACCAGAACACATGACGTTTTAATAAAAAGCAGGGTAAAGGAACAACCAAACGCAAACGAAATATTTAAAGAGCACACAACACCCAGGGACACACTCTTAAAAGTGAGCATACACAACACAAAGGCGCACACACACACACACACAGCTTCAGTACACTATAATATCGGTCTGCTAGGTTTAGTAGGATGCTGTGTTTACCTAGCTGGAGTAACGGCGATGACTGTTGTCATCAAGTACGAGTGCGTTTGGCACTTTATAAAGTGTATGTGTGTGTGTGTGTATATCTGTGTCTGTAGGTTACGACTGTACAGTGTGACATTGTGCATACTTACAGATCTGCAACATCATCATTCATCACGCCTCCATGTCTGGTTTAATAGCAGTATCTTTATTTTTCTTAATTTATATGGTTATTGTTTAAATTTCATCAGATTGAACCACCCTGCTGTATCTAAGACAGCATAATGACTGCAAAAAATGTCATCCTTATACTTGTGACAAACTTCACCTTGATGCAAACCATACTGTGGGAATGTCAGTTTGGAAATAGTAAGCACTAAAAATGAATGATTATGCCAGAATGCTCCTTTCTCCTCATTTACTTACAAAAGAAATCAGAATGTTTTGTCAATAAAGGGAAGATGAACTGAACCCTAAAACATCTCTTACTTTGCTGAGCGCACGTGCTCTAGATTCACAGTAGCAGAAACATCCGAGCTTTGCATTTACACTGTGGTGTGACGCTCTTAACTACTGCTTAGTCAGTTGTCCGGTTTGGCCCAGAGTGAACCCATGTAAAACCACAAGGTAAACATTATAAGATCAGCCAAGGCGGCTTAGTCAGAGCACTTTATGAGGACGAGTGATGAGGAAGAACACTGTGTTATCTGTGTCAAAGTGTCATCTGCCTCCAAGTTAAATGAAGGTGCAGCTTTGCAGGGCTCTGTCAGTGAAGTTGGGTTTGTGGTGAATAATTAAATCGGAAGTAACTCCCAACCCCGACCTGACCAACCTGATGGCCAAGCCAAAGCCTTGTGCATACAGTGTATAGCTCCATTATACTTCCCTTTTGCTACATATGTTGAAATATGTTGAAAAATCTTTAAAGCACATTGAAAATGAGGTTTCAAATCTTACGTAGTTCTTAACAGCATTACATATTCATGACGAAATTAAATTAAATTAAATTAAATGTCAGCGTTAACGTTCAGATAAAAATATTTATTTGTTTAGAGTGGCAAAAACACAGATAATCTGCTTCATCAGGACTGTGTGGGTGTGTGGTTTTATCAGATCTGATTGACAGTAGCCTGACAACATGTGCAAACAGCCCCACAGCTGTCATGGCATTTGATTCAATCATTGATAAATCCTGATTGGTACGCAGAGATGCATGACATCAACTGCTTCAACACAACTTTGGCAGAAACCTGTGAGTTTTTGTAGAAACACAACACTCGTAGTAAGAAGCTGATGGCTGAGGTCACAATGCATATTTTGCTAAATAGTGGCAACAAGTGGCATTTACAGGACATTAAATTTTCTCGGATTATTTCCTTCAATTAGTCAGTTGAGTCAGTTGCTTTAAAGACACGATCAACCTGTCTTGCTTTACTTTTACGATAAAACCACGGATGTTAATCTGTGGCCGTCAAAGCGGGTCTAGTGAGTTAGCATCCTGACTTTGTAATGTCATTTACACAGAAATATGTATCAAAAGTTAGCTAACATTAGCCACCATAAGCTACCAGACCATGTTACGGTGTAGCACCAAAACAATTGAGCAAGTGTATGTTTTAGTGCTTATGAATTCAACTTTTTATTTGTAACTAAAGTTATGTACAGTAGTTTAGCCTTAAGACAAACCTTCAGCAAGACTCTTTAGCTCAAGTTTCGTAGCACAGAAGATTGATCTTTGTAGCAGATACTTCAAAGGAGCAGAATGTAATACTCATCGCATGCAGCGGTCAGCTTGGGAAATGGATCAGAAGACATGGGGATGGATATAATCAAAGGATGGAGCAGCGCTGCAGCTTGTTTTGGATCTCTTGTTGGTCCCAGTAGCCTGGTTTAGCTGCTGTGTCAAAACCTTTACATTGATCTTTGACTGTGGTGGCATAATACTTTGAACACACGGTTGAGAGTAGAGGATAACACTTCTTACTTTGTCTTTAATGGAATCACATATAAGTTAATTATATTTTATATTATTTGGGTCACTCTGTTTGCATTAAACCCACTGGTGACTGGACGTGACCAGCCCAGCTCATTTTCCTCCTCCCACACGAGGCCATTTTCTGCAGGACTTGAAGAAATTTTTTGAGCTAATCTTTCAGTAAAGTTTAAAGGAGGAGTTTGGCATTTTGGGAAATACGCGTTTCCACATTCTTGCCAAGAGTTGGATGAGAGCATTGATACCACCATCTTGCCTGTGTAGAAAATATGTAACTGGGGCCTGCAGGCAGTTAGCTTAGCTTAGCTTAGACACTGGAAACAATAGGAAACAGCTAGCCTGGCTATGTCCAAAGGTAACACCCTCTAAAGTTCACTAATTAACCTGTTGTGTCTTGTTTGTCTATTCCATACAAAAACTGAAGTGCAAATATTTTACAGTACAGTTTGTAGTTTTACCAGGGCAGGTTATATATTACTTCTTCAAGATCCTGTTCCTGAGCTGAGGCTTCAGGAAGTCACTGGTCCCAGTCAAATGTCAAACTGTTTCTTTAAGCAGCGGTTTTGTTTTAGCATACTTTTTTGTGTGTGTGATGTTTTCACATTAGTGTGTGTGCATTATGCAACACTCTCCGTGAATCACCTGATGCTGACTAGAAGAAATAAAAGTCTCCACCAGCAATAAATAATCTCCTTACGAACTTTATTGCCACATCTTTATCTTCTTATTACTAGAGCGTTGCGCTCCCAGAATGCAGGGCTCCTTGTGGTTCCTTGAGTCTCTAAAAGTAGAACGGGAGCCGGAGCCTTCAGTTATCAAGCTCCTCTCCTGTGGAACCAGCTCCCAGTCTGTGTACTGGAGACAGACACCCTCCTCACATTTAAGAGAAGGCTTAAGACTTTTCTCTCTGATAAAGCTTATAGCAGGGCTGACTCGGGTGAGCCCTGAGCCGCCCCCTAGACGAGGGGTGGCCTGGGAGAA
>JAVQJF010113868.1:0-22918 GCA_036023855.1 Gadopsis marmoratus
GTGTGTGTGTGTGTGTGTGTGTGTGTGTGTGTGTGTGTGTGTGTGTGTGTGTGTGTGTGTGTGTGTGTGTGTGTGTGTGTGTGTGTGT
This sequence comes from Gadopsis marmoratus, assembly GCA_036023855.1. Lineage (NCBI taxonomy): Eukaryota > Metazoa > Chordata > Actinopteri > Centrarchiformes > Percichthyidae > Gadopsis > Gadopsis marmoratus. The sequence goes on from JAVQJF010113868.1 coordinate 89, forward strand.
GTGTGTCTCTCCCCCCCGATATGATCTGGAAATGAAATGATTGAGATCTTAGCAGTCTTCCTTCAGGCGAACATGCCTGACCCGAAATGCAGCATGTAATTTGTGCATCGCACGTGAATGCAAAATGTGGCTAACATAAGTAGACAGACCGGACTGTAAAACTTTAGTTTTTTGTTTGTTGGTTCACACAGCCCGCAGAGTGTGGAAAAACTACCTCCCTGCCATTAATGGCATTGTCTTCCTTGTGGATTGTGCAGACCTCACCAGATTGGCCGAATCAAAAGCAGAACTTGATGTAAGTACCTGCTAAGTTACCGTTGTGTTTTTGACAGCATTCAAAACTAAACTTTCCAAATCCACTGATTTGGTGAAATAGTTGTTTGTACAGCAAAAATGAAAGAAATGCTGTCTGTCTTGTGAATTTGTCCAAATCTGTGGCTTTCTTTTACTGAAGAGAAATGCAGCCCACCCAAATAAGTTATTACAAAGAAGTAATTAAATGTTTATTAAACCAATTTATTTTTGCCAATTGTAAGGTGGTGCAAGTGATTTTAAAACCAGACGTTCTGTAGGTGTCTGGCCCTCAGAAACAGTGCAAGGGGTTATTTTTTCTTCTACAATCGCCTTTCACCACTAATGTTAAATAATTGTGCAAATTGCACTTGAAATACGGCGCGCTGTTTCATGGCATTTTTGTAAGATGGGTAAGCAGGCACTGCTCTCTAAAATTTACAAATATATCTTGGTCCACTTCTTTCACTTCTTAGGGATATTCTGTGTGTAATTCTGGAAAATGTTGGAAGTTACTAGTTAAAGTAAATATAAATTACAATACTGACAAAATCACTCCTCCTTTGATGAAGTCTAACACAGTATCTGAGGGTCGACTTCTTTCTTCATCACCTTAAGGATAAAAATGAAAGCCACATAGTAATAACAAGTCTACCTTCTTAGGCATTAATGACAGACGAGACCATCGGAAACGTGCCTATCCTGATCCTGGGCAATAAGATCGACAGACAAGAGGCCATCAGTGAGGAGAAGCTGAGGGAACTGTTTGGATTGTATGGACAGACGACAGGCAAGGTGAGTAGACACAGCACATATTTGTCTGTGGGGACAGTACGTTCTACTGTTTTGGTTTTTTTTTTTTGGGACATCTGATCGTAATTCTTATGAGTCATGCAAGTATATAAAACAAATCACTGTTATTTGTTGACCACTGAAAAGACTACACAAGGATCCAATGTCATGCTACGGGAAGATGAGTCTCAGCCCCAGTAGACTCTGAAAAGTTTTTCAGTTATGGTGTTAAAGCAGACTCTATCTATGAATCTATGAAACATCACGTTTACGTTTCCTGGGTAAAGTCTTGCAGGTGTTCCCTTCGTAATACTTTGTTTTATATTCTATTAAAATGTGCATTTAAACCTGGAGCAAACAGCAAAACGTTCTCCTTGCAAATTACAACTCCAAACTCGCCACACCAGAAGAGTAGATTCCTGTTTTTATATGTCTTGATAACAAGGGCCCATGTTTTTGGTTTTTTTTTTTGTATTTATTTTTTGTCTAGAGGACAGAATTACTCTATTTTCTCAGGGGGAAAAAAGAAATTAGGTTTATTGAGACTTTTTTTTTCTCTCCTGCTTTTCTCTCAGGGCAACATTCCCATGAAGGAGCTAAACACGAGACCATTGGAGGTGTTCATGTGCAGTGTGTTGAAGAGGCAGGGCTACGGCGAGGGCTTCCGCTGGCTCTCCCAGTACATCGACTAAAGCAGCCAAGCCCCGCAACACACCACCACCACCATCAGGGGGGCGCTAAATCCAACCACCCAAAGATGCCCTCCGTTGCCACCAGTACCATCATACTCAGCCCCATGTTTGGTTCCACCTTCAGAGAAACCAGTACAACTTGATCCCAATAGACTTTTATTGGTCGAACATTTGGTTCCACACTTACAGAATTCAAACCTGTGCACACACACACACACACACCCACTTTTTTCCATCTGTCTTTTTCTAAGGGAGTAACATAGCATTGGTTACAGAGCAAAGGGTGTTCAAATTCAAATGGATGAGTCTTTTCTATATTGTGTCTGTTGTTTGCTGCCCTCTTGCCCCCTCCCTTTCTGCCATCTATTGAGCGTGATGATAGCTGCATTATATCTGTAAATCTGTATATGATTCCATTAGTATATCAACAATCCCTGATGCCTCTTCAACTCATTTAAGAGAGAGCAACGTAGTTGTATACATTGCAGTACACTTTTTTAACAGTAAAGACATTCATTCAACATTGTATTTAATCAACACGTTTTTTTTTTTTTTTTTTTTCTACATGATTTCAATAAATAAAATGTGTGGCCACATATACAGCCTTTACTATAGACGCATGGCTGTTTAATCCATTTATTAAAATGGACCAGTGCATTTATCTTAGTGTATCAGAAATTAGATTCATTTCTTTAGGTTACTTCGAATTAAAATACTTTTGTTTCAGACTTCTATCTCATGGGCAAAGCAGCATTGAACGGATCCAAGTATTCTGTGGGCTCCCCTTTTTGAGAGAAGCATGGGGTGGTAGTACAGCAGATGGGAGAAGAATTCTAATAGAAAATAATACTGTCTATAAACCTGGCAAGGATTGATGAAATCGTGTAGATAGCGCAATGGTCAGTTGATGCAAAGAAAGCTAAGTAAATAAATCTTTGGGATAAATATCTTGTTAATAAGAGATGCGGAGGGAATAAACTCTTGTAACATCCAGTAATCGTCAATATTAGAAGTCCATCCTACAGATGTATTTTCCAGCGCAGACCTTTTTACAGGGTGAATCTAGTGACCAAGTATAGGTCACGGAGGACATGGTCCCACAGCAGGAACAGTTAGATAGGCCTAAGACACCTCTGAGAAAGGGACCGTATATAGATATGAAATGTACATGAACATCGTACATGGATTTTGTATTCATAAGTGGTATCCTTTGATCTATGTGCATTACCAGAAACTATTATGCATGCCTTGTTCTTTTGATTTTTAATGACCATTATTTCAGAGTCCAACATGAGGGGAAAAAAGATGCCAAAATTCACAAAGCTGATTGTCGATGGAATTATGCTTAATACAAATTTCTTTTCTGTCCCTGTCCCAGTGTGTCTCTTTCATTCCCTCATGACTATGTGATGAGCTGATCCAGGAAAGGTGGGACTTGCTGTTGTTTGCGTCATAAAAAATGTAATAAATGTTTTGAATGAATAACAGGCTTTAACACTGATCCACAACGCAGACTGATTATTTTTTGTCACTTTTCCTTTGTCAGAACAGTATAAAAGATACACCACTACATCAAAATCCTGCATTCAAAATCCCACTGAAGTAAAAGTACAGAAGTATTAAAAGTAAAAGACTCGTGCAGAAAAATGGTCCACGTGCCATGGTATATTTAGATTGATGATATTGATGCATCAATGCATATGCAAATTATTTAACTGTAGCTGATCAAGATGGAGCTACTTTTAATTACTTCATGTACAGTTAAGTGCTAGTGGGTCACAACATAAATCTTGAGGTGTTGTGAGATTAATGGGGAAGGAAGAAGGAAAAACGTTCTGCTACACAAATACATATTCATGTTTTGGACTATTCATTGATCTGGGCTTTTATTGTGTAATAATGGAGAGTTTGACCTCTTTAGGCCTCAGTTATTTAAACTATTTCAGAGATTTGCAGGGGAAATCACTCTGAAACATGACAAGGGGCCCCAACTATACACAGCAATGTTTGAAACCACTGGTTTCATCTTTTTTAATGCATTGTATTTTGTATGATTATTATGTGATAATGTAACATCTTAAATATGAATATATGAAAGTAACACCTGTCAAATAAATGCAGTGCAGTAAAAAGTACAATATTTCCTTCCAAAAATGTAGTGGAGTGGAAGTAAAAAGAGGCATTAAATGGAAATAGTCAATTAAAGTACCACAAACTTGTACACAAGTATAGTACTTGAGTAAATGTATTTAGTTACTCTCCACCACAGGGCAAGATGACTATATTTAATTCTCTTCATGTACCTGAAAGATCTACCGTAGAGTGTATGTGGAACAGGATTACATAGCAACAGTTAAATGTAGAGGTTATGTAAAATGCATATTGGCCACCATATGGCCACTAGGTGGTGCACATGACATGGAGAAGTGTATTTTTAGGAGTGCTGTACAATTGATCTTAATTCTTTAACTCTGTCTGACAGGATCATACCATTCATTTTATCCCACAAATTAATCGAGGATGTCAACAGTTTATCAAAGCGTCTCATGCAAGGTCCTGGAAACTGCTGGTTTCATTTTAGTATTCCACAAAAATCACAGATCTGACTGCAAATGCCTTGTTTACAAAGGTCTACTGCAGCAATGCAACTGATTGGTCAATTGGTGTCACTGTTTGTCTTCAAGATTTCCTTTTCAAATAACAAAACCTACGAATGCAATAATATTGGACAGCCACTATCAATTCTTGGATGTTGGAGGTTCCTTGAACGCACCAAATGGAAAGATTTTGAATATGGTCCCTGCTCCCTGCTCCCAACTGCAGTACCACCTGAGGTTTACATGAAGATTTTCACTGCAATGGATTGCCTTTCATGCTAAATTTGAAATTGATTTTTATACAGTACTGAACTGGACAAAAAACAATAGATAGGAAATCAGTCTAATTTCATGGAATTCATAAATAATTGGTTCAACAGGTGAAAGTTCTGGTATCGTCCTTTAGGGTCACATGTAGTAATACAAACAAAGTCCTCTTCTACAATCAAAAATCTCTTCTCTGTCACATCAGGTCATCCTATACTGTATAGCAAGATATATCTTTCTATGAAATCTATGGGTCATCCACAAAGTCCATGTCTTGCACATTACAGCACTCTCCAGTCAGGATATCGGCCATGCAGACTCCCACAGCTACCAGCGGGGAGAAGACAGCCAGGACAACAGCGAGCAGCAGATGTCCACACACTCTGCAGTGATGCTTCCTTCTCTCAGCTGCTTCTGCACCCATTTCCCTGTCTCCTCCCCCTTCTATGGCTGCGCTAATAGTGTGGACTGGGGTTCCAGGTTTGGGCTGAGGTCCAAGACATTGGTGGTGGGTGTCGGAACTGGTTTGTGACCCCTGTAGCCCTCCTGGCTGAAACACAGTCTGGATACACTTCTTATTGTCTATGTGGCCAAGGCAAGTGTCGTTGTTTAGAAGGCTCGATGGGTCTGGGGGAGTTGTGGAAACTTGGGCACTCGAACATGGAGTTCCCGGGCCTGGATGAGGGTCTGGAGGTTTCCCTGAGCAGGCAAGTGGGCTGCAGGACAGGGTTTCTGTTCCCAGCAAAAGTGGAGACTGACTTGGCATGAGGAGGGGTGTCAGCTAGTTGGATTGTTGTGACAGAAAATATTGTTATTTAGGGGAAATATGAAAGGTTATTAATAGTTTTATGCAGGTAAAGTTTATATATATTTTATAACTTAAAATATTAAAATGAATTGAATTGCAAAGCAGTGTTCCAGATGCAAGAACGGTTATCCTCCACAACTGGATTAAATGAGAAGAGGGTAATTGCTAAATTGCAGTAGTATTAACAGCAGTACTTAAAGTAATAATGTATTAATTGTCTTACCTCAGCGTGTGTGTGCATGAAGTCTTGCAGTCGACTCTGCAGAGGAAACAAATGCTGCTTGTTCTCCTTCACAGGGATTTAAGGATATGAGACACCGGAGAAGGTGATTTCCCGTTACTGGTGACTTTGCCTCCCATGTCCCTTCTCACTCCCAATCAGCATTCAAGACACACCTCAACCAAGCCACAAGTTAGCAAGAAGGGCTTAGACATTTACGGTACATGCTCGTCCATTCAGAGGGTTCAGAGGGAAATGCTATCTGACTTTTAAAGAAATAAATCCGCTTAAAATGCATTGTATTATAAATATGAGAAAACGGCTGGGAGGATAGTTAGAATGAAATTGTGAATACAAATAATCATAATTTTCATAATCTCTAGCTCATTCTTAACGGCTGCTACGACACCTACTAATATTCGCTCAGATACAACGACGCTCGTATTCATAAAGCTCTGCCCTTTCCAGTAACACAACCGCTTTCTACTGCTGACACAGGACAGAATGTCAGGTCACAAACACTTCTCTGATTACATGTAGGACACACACACACACACACATTTATGAAATAATGCGGTAGCTAACACCAGCCACATAAAAGCAGCAGGAAATATAAAGTGCCTTCATGTTGCTTTTTCAGCTCGAGATGAGATGGTGGCGATAAGACCTGGAATTTTTTAGTCTGTGAGGAAGTTGTCATGGGAACTTTGATATCATCTTTGGCATTGTTTTTGGACCTCACATCAAAACATCAGCAAACCCACCACATGCCTTATATATACACACGCAAGACACCTTTATTTTGCCTGTATGTGAACCTTACGTTGACTACGTTTACTTCCTTACCCTTCACATTAATCTGCACAAGAGTTTTTTAACAATTTCAAAATGTCGAAATAGCAAAAACTGATGAACTGAAGATAATGGTGAAAAAAAAGGAGCAATACATATCATTAATTTGACTGCTGTGGCCTAACACCACTTTTTCGACAGCTTCCGGGTTTCTAAGTTTCTACTGTTTGAATTTTAATATGTCTATAAGCAACAGAGAGGTGCAGGTACTTAGAGCTAAATGCTAACACAACTGCTAACATTTGGTAATAAGCACTAAACACAAAGTACAGCGTATGATGGGAATGTCATTAGTCTTGGCCAAAATAACATTTTCACCTGGTGATAGCACTAGAGGAAAAGTCAGAAGATCACCAGAATTATTACAATTCATCCTGAAAGGGACATTAACACATGCACCACATTTCATTGGAATCCATCCAATAGTTTCTGAGACATTTCACGTCAGAGGATCACCAAATTCAGTAGGATTCATCCTCGGGGCACTATAGTTGTCTGTGTCAGATTTCATGGCAATCCATACAATAGTTCAATACAATAGAAATATTTCAGTAAAAGCCAAAACTGTCAATGCTAGATGAAAGGTCAGGGCATCACCAAATTCAATAAGCTTCGTCCCTTGGGGACCATGAATGTCAGCAGAAAATATCATCTCAATCTGTCGTACAGTCGTTGAGATATTTCAGTCTGGACCACAGTGGCGGATCGACCAACTGACAGACCGACATTGCCATCGGTAGAAATGTCCACATCATGTCCAAATCCACATCACCTGACATAAAGAATTGAACATTCATTCCTTTTATTTGTGATAACTGTTTGCAGGGCAGCAGAGACAAACAGAAACAACCAGAGGATGAGGGTTCACAAACTGCCACCCTTAAGTGTCCTTGAGCAAGAATCCGTACAAGCGCATGAAGGCTCCTTTGGATGGGGCCAATGGATAAGAGGTTTTCCTTCAATTTTACATTATTAAGATGAGAAATGTGTGGGCATCTGTAACCAATTTGACAATGATTTGACTGTTAGCTGGTAGCACCAGTAGCAGTACTTGTTCTATCATTAGTAGCAGCAGTAGTAGTGGTTCCACAAATAGACAGTTGTAGTGGAAGAAGTAGAAGTAGAAGCAGGAGTCATAAAGATGAAATGGTTGACAGAAATACTGTAAAATGCACAGGTCAGCCAGTTTTTTCTCTCTCCCCGGGGTGCTACCCTGTTTAGTCTTCGGTTCCTTTCTCTTTTAGTTATGTAAGATACAGTAACATATTTTTAGTTACAGCTCATGTGTGGCCTCCCCTCCAGCCTTGAGCCAGGTTGTGGCAGTAGTCAGAGAATGGGTGATCTTATTTGGAAAGAAAAGAAAAAAAATATGATACGACATGATAAACACCTTTATTGTTTGGGACCTTCAAAAATAAAACCGTGGATCAGGTAAATTGGGTGAGGAATTATGTCAGAGACGAAGCATTGAATGTCTCCTCTGAATTCTACTTCCTTGTTACAGAGATAAAAGAGCCTGCCCACGATGCTGTGAGCACGGCTGTTTACATGCTCACAGTTTCAGGGGCAGACAAAATGACGGAAGCACTACTGTACATGAAAAGTGAGGCAATTAAGCTCTACGCCAGCAAATGACATTATAATGAAGGAACAAGGAGCATGACAATCGCCATTTATTCAACAAGTTTAAGGCCAACATAAATCAAAGAACAGAGTCTACCGCCCACAGATCCACTGAGAATGAGGGGGTGGGTTCAACAACATGTGGCCCTCCTAACATGCAGCTATTTTTAAAACTAGCTATCATTGTCCAGAAATGATCACTACACTGGATAAATATAATCCAAATCTTTAAAAGAACTATTTTTTTCCCATAAAAATATTAATATAAAATAGAACTAAAGCACTTAAGTCCAATTTGTCCAGTTTAGTGATACATTTTGATATTCATTTAGAGCCAATGGGTCACATGACATGGAAGCTGTTGAAAAAAAAAAATTTTTTTTATTAAAATACTTATGTAAAATAAACGAACTACACATTAGCAATCAAGTTAAGTGTACATGAGACACGTGTAGTATGAATTTTAATCATACTTTTTACTAATACGTGGCAAGTCAGCAAGTAAATAATGAAAGCATCATTTATTCGTGTTCTCTGGACATTAAGGGCCCTCACTCATAACGTCATACCGTGAGCTAAATGTCTCTTATCTGCGATTCTGTTTGCTCTCTTGTGCTGCTCTGACGGTTAAATGGCCCACCGTTGCTGTGTGTATTTTGGTGTGTAGTTGATATTTTGGAGGTCATGTTTCCTTGATTGCCTGGACATTGACGTGGTTGTGTGGGCTGTCCGGACACTAAAAACTCATAATTTAAATTTTACTCAGTCAAGTCAATATAGCGGTGTATTAATTGTCATTGTTTGTAGTCTGTGCAGAAGGTCTACTTGTTAGAATTAATTTATTCTTGTGTGTAATCTTCCTGTTCTCACCTATATGCTTTCCTGTCTTTCACCTTCCTCTAATCAACAGTCTAGTAACTATCTTTGAAAGCGAGGGTAACACACATAAACACACACACACACACACACATATATGTAATCACACGCTACAAAAACATCGGAATGCTATTTATAGCAGCAGGCGGGGCCATGGAGATGTGTCCTTCACCGCTGCTGTGAACAATGATGCCTGCCAGACTCGCACACGTATGCCCACACTCTCTTGTTTTCATCAAAAAACTTTGACTGCACAGAACTCAGCTGCTAGGCTTTTAACCAGAACCAACAGGGACGATCACATCACAGGCTCCCTGTTTGCTAAAGGATTGATTTTAAGATCTTATTGATTACCTTTAAGGCTCTTCATGACCTCACTCCAGATTAGATTTTAGACCTTTTAATCCTATATGAACCTTTGTGTAGTTTGAGATCCTCTGGCAGTCCAGGCTGAAAACTAAAGGGGACAGAGGTTTTCCACAAAGGCCCCGAGGCTTTGCTACAGTATCATCTCTTCTAAAAATTTACTTTTATCAAAAACATTTCCTGATTTTATCTGAGTTGCCTTTTGATGACATTGGTTTTTAATTTCTTGTTTATTATTTTAAATTTTTCCCATGTATTATATCATTCACTTTGGTATTTTATTACACTTTTCTCTCTGTGAAGCAATTTATACTTTGTTTTGATAAGTGCTCTATAAATAAAGTGCATTATTATTATAACATTAACTTGCAGGGACCTTAGTTACCATTATGCAATATACAGGCCAACATACAAAGCAGCATATGTACAGTAAATGGGGAAGGGGTAAGGGCTGGTATGAAAAGCAGAGTGGCTACTGAATCTGTTTTCAGAAGATTTGGCTGTAGGTTGAGTTACTATTTACATCACGAGAATGTAAATATCAAACTGTGTCACTGGTAGATTTTTCCTCCATGGTGCTACTTGCTAATACAGGAATGGAGGACCACTCCATTAGTGTTACTATTGTTGTTGATGTTCATTTTATACAGTGACTAAGCTAATATTTAACTGTAATTTATTAGGAAGGTTTCTGGAGTACCAACTGTCATAGCTGTTTGCAGGAAACGTCCTAAGAAACAATTTCAACCTGTAAAATAAAGCGTTACTGCAATAAAAATGTATCATAGGCTATTGAACTATAGGCGGGCCATAAATACATGGCTGCTTACCTGAAAGAGTGCGAAAAACAACTCTGTGATTTTTCCTTGACTTTTAATTAGATGGCTGTTGTTTTGTACATTTTAATGCAGAATAATGTGAAAGTAAAAAAATAATAAATCTTAAATCCATGTGATAGTAATTAAGTAAATAAACATTTGCTAGTTTCAACTGTCACTCAAGACACAGTGTAAAGTATGTGGAAAGATGTTGCTCTATAGTCTTAGAAATAGTTTTATTTTAATTCACACATGGACAAATCTCACAAACCCGCAAGTGCAGACTTTTAATGTTGATGTTTAATGTTGTCCCAGTGTGCAAAGACTGTGTTAGTTGTGTTCACCTTATTATATGTTCATTAAAAATATTTTGTGAATTTAGTTGTAGGGCTGACAGTCTTTTACAGTTAGAACATATAGCTTCTTGTTAGGAGTTATATATATATAGAATGCACTACACGTAATGCTGTGTTGTCCTTTGTACTTTTAGTAAAAGTATGTATTACAAAGTATGTAAGCTCTTAAGGTCTGTGCACCCACGGTACATTAAGATAAATGGTTTTGCATTAGTTGCATTCAGGAGTTAAAGTGTTTGCTGATTGCTCTGTGGCGAGAGTGTAATTTAACTATCACGGTATATCTTATCATGCCTCCAGAGGGCAGTACAGGAAGGCAGCTAAGGGTCTCTGTCACTGTCTCCATCCTTGAAGTCCTTCCGAATCTATTCCTTTTTGCTGCTGACTGAAAACTTTGGTTGTCTAAAGCAGTTTGATTCCTAAAGTCACACAGGACAGAAAACAAGGAACGAGAAACCGTAGTAATCAGCATTAATCAGTTCACTTCAGTGAGAGGATGTATAACAGTTATTCTGATCCTCAGTTGTCTCTCTGACTACAGTGATGGCAGTTTCTGTACTTAATAATGGACTGTTTAAGTACACAGTCCAGTTCAATACTATCTTTAAATAGTTATTGTTCTATTGTTCAGTTTGGGCGAGGTGGACTGCCTACACTATAACATTGCGGGAAAACGATGCAATGCAAGATTTTCACTAAAATCGAGAAACATTATGGTAGAAGGATATTCAGCTCTTCACTGCAGGGATGCAACTAACCGTTATTTTTCATTATTGATCAATCTGTCAGTTATTGTCTCAACTAATGGTATTGTCTATAAAATGTCAGAAAATAGTGAAAAATGCCCTTTACAATTTCCCACAGCCCAAATTAACGTCTTGTTTTGTGCTCTACGTCACCATCATGTTGTCAGAGTAGCCTGTGAGAAAGTGAGGTCAGAGCCAGTCAAAACCTACTACTAAAAATCTCTTTTCAAATATCAAACTGTCTAATGCACACAGAGCCAACCTGGCTAATATTACATTGGCTTATGCTGTTTATGGCTAAATTTTATCAAATGATTCAGTGTCTGTATCAACAATTTAGACTTTTAGATTGCTCTGTACATTACGTTGATGGAGTGAGCTAACAAAGCCCACAGTGTAGAGATAACATTATCAGGCATCAGTAATCAAAGATTAATCATCTTTGTTTGTGGCAGCCATGTGGCCTTTAGGCAAACACGCTGCCTACATGCATATCAGATTTAACTATGTGCTCCGTCCCGATGTTCTGTATCGCATAATCATTAAGCTTCAGGATAACAATCTTTAGCTCACAAGCTCTTCAAATGTAACCACGCTGATCTCCTGCCATTAGGTCTGATGAGTTTAAAGGTTGATTCTGTTAAACTTTGTGTCTGGTTCATGCAACGGTGCCTGGACTCATTTCTGCACATGCTTTCAGAAGAATACAGCTCCTGACTAACGTACGTTATTAAAAGTGAGCATAATCAGTTTTTAATTGTGTTTGCTGTAAAAGGAGGAGGCAGGTTTTGTCTTAGTTTTAATTTAGATTCTTCACTCACCCTTTATGCCTGCAGGGAAATAACTGTTTTATATACATGTGCGTCTTTGATATCACTTCAATTATTTACCAGAGGGAAACAAACAGCCATCTGCTGGATTACAAATGAGGTTCAGGTGCATACTCTCCTGTCCTTTTCTTCCTCAAGTGTAACAATACACTTTCGACACACAATAGACTCCTTTTTGTTTAACCAGAGACAGAAGTCTCGCTCAAGGAGAAGCCTCGCTCTGAAATCTCATGAGAGGTGAGATGCTGCAGGAAGACAACTGTGTTTCTGGTTAAAGAAAAAGGTCCATCTCTGTAGGGACCCTTTCCATAATGTTGTCATTCACTTCGAATAACTGTCTGAGCCGGTCAGTGGAAAAAACAAGCACTTTTAGTGGTCGTACTTTGATGGGCCGCAGTTGCCCGCAAGGATTACGTTACAGCCATTGCAGCCTGTTTCGCGGCTGCTGGCTGAATTTCCCGTTAAGTTTCCAAGTCAGCTAACTGGTCTGTGACAGGACTGTGGAAAGCATTTTTCCATCTTTATTTTATTATATCAATTTAAGCATACAGACAGAAAAAAACTGCTTCTTTTAATTCCCATGTCTTTTTTTGCATGCTACTTACACTGCAATACCCCCCCTGAGGGACTGACAGGGGATTATCTTATCTCATCTTATCTTATCTGTATGCATGTATGTATCTAAACCTTGTTGTAAACATCTTTCCAGATAGTACATGTGTATGGGTAACTACGGTATAAACTCCTCTGATGATATTCTCTCCTGGGATTGAAGGCATGTCTGTGTGCTGATGATAATTGGCTGTCAGAACCACAATTACCTTGAAAAATGCTGTTAGATATTTTTATTCATAGTGAAGAACCCTAGCGACACAGTTATGGTCTTTGAAAGGTTCGTAGGGGAGCGCTGGCGTGGACTGAGATGCAACATATTCAATGAGTCCACAGGAACACAGTTTGTATCCTGCATCTGTATCTTTATAATGAGGGGCAGCGAATTGTGATTCCTGTTTCCCCCCTCCACTTTCCAACATTACTGGACCCAGCCAAGACATAGTTTGACAGATAAACCTACCATAAAATGTCAATGATTTTTACACTTAAATTGATGTACAGATTAAATAAATGAGATTTAATGTATTAGTGGACCTTAGAGGTGCTCGTAGGCAGATTTTTGGACAGAGCCAGGCTAGTTGTTTCCAGTGTTTATGTTAAGCTAAGCTAAGCTAACCGGATGCTGACTCTAGCCTAATGGACAGAGTAAGTGGTATGATCATCTCATCTAAACTGATATTCCAAAACTGTTAACTGTGAAACATATCTCTTTAATGACCAAATTTAACGATTCTTATTAAAAATGTTATGGGTGGGGATGCAATAGGGATGCAACTAACTTGTTCTCATTATCAATTAATCTGCCAATAATTTTCACGATTAATTGTTTAGTCTATAAAATGTCCAAAAAACATTTTCATCACAATTTCCCAGAGCCCAAGGAGACGTCTTCAAATTGCTTTTTTCAGTCCAAAACCCCAAAGACTCTCCATTTACTGTCACTCAAGCAGCAAATTGTCACATTTAAGAAACTGAAACATAAAATGTTTTGACATTTTTTCTTGAAAATGACTGAATCAGTTATTAATATAGTTGGCAAATAATTTCCTTTCAATCCACTTAACGATAATTCGACTAATCGTTGCAACTCTGATGTAACAAAAACTAATAATGGCCAATATATCATCATCAGATCAGAAACTCTCAAATATAAATATGGGTACAGGACTCATAAATCCAGTCTTGGTCAGGCTCTCATTTATCTCTCTCCATATGGTATTATTTCTTTCTTCCCATCTCATCGTCTCCACCCTCCTTTGACTCTGCTAAGTATTTACATAGGGTTTCATACGGGAAGCGCTTCGTCACTTACTGCAGAGCATCCTGGACCTGGACCAAGGGCAACAAAAACAAACTATCTTTCATGTCCACAGGGTCTGGTGCCTTTCTTTCTTCTTTTTAAGCCAAGCCCTCTGCTGACTTCATTGTTTGTTGCTTTAGGAGGAACTAGATGACTTATAATTCATCAGGAACACACTAAACCCCAGTGGCCTCTTGACATTTCATCCTGCTGTTGTGCTGGATGGTTTCAACACCTAAACACGTGAAAATACTGGTCTGGGCTGGATGTGTTAGTGTAGTTGATAAAGATCTCCTGGGAGCAGGGAATGAAAAAAAAAGAGCTCAAGTGCTTGTGTCAGGACTATGATGATCTGCTAGTGTGTATATGTTGTGTGTGTGTGTAGGACAGTATATCAGATTGTAACAGATAGAATTGTTCAAGCCCCCCCCGAGCAGAGCCGCCCACCTCCTTCCTCTGTCGTTTGCTGGACGTCCTGAAACTAATGTGGATTTCATGGTTTCACAGTGGTGGATGTCAGCTGCCAACAGTTTATCCTAACAGTTTTCTGCTCTCTATTGATTTTTCAACAATGTGTCAGATTAACTGGCTGCCAGCACAAAAGGCTGTTAAATGGATGCCTTGACATTTTGAATTTTCGTCTGTCATTTTTCTTTGCCAGCCACTTGTCACATCGTGGAGGAAACTACTTTCTGCCTCGCGTCTTTTGGAACAGGACAAAGCTTATCAGCATTCCTCATTGAGCATGTGTGTTTGCTAGAAAGCTAATGAGCTAGCTGATGACCCACAATACTTTGCATTTGTCACATGCACATGGGAGGACAGTTAGCTGTAAAAATAATATAATTACAGGAGTTGAATTTTAGTGAATTCACTTCTTTAGGGTCAGGAAAGTGATGCACCAGTGAAACATGGTGTGGCACATTTCTGAAGAAGAAGTTACAAATCCGAGAGGTGAAATATTCAATGCGAGGCCAGTTGTTTGTACATTGAGAGCTCAATCGCTGCCACAGTTTCTTCACTTCCTGTTTGTGGAGAAATCTTCATACTAAACGCCTGAGAATGTGTAGCATCACAATTAGCGGGGAAGATGCGACGTCATTCTGTGCTGCAGCCTTCCTTCAAGGTTTTTGGCTCATAACACAGTTGCATTTTTACCATAAAAAATCTTGCCTCACCCCCACAGCTTAAAAAAACTGCTGCTTGTAAAAACGCCAGGCACCATGGCAGGTGCATGAAAAAGTTTGCACACTCAGCTCTGAAACTTCAGCTTGCCGTTTCACACCATCTGAGGATGGCAGTCACAGGAAATACAACTCTGAATTTATAAAAGAGAAAATGGTATCCAGAGGTCCTTTTTGAGGTCCCTGAAGTTGCAGTGGGACAGTAGTATAACTATACAGCAGATTTGAGCCAGTAAAGCCTTCGCTACAGCCTAGAAAAACAACATTTAGATTACAAAACAAAATAATTTTCAAAAGGGCCCCATGGGAAAGGAATGAAAATGAGAGCTTTGTGAGAAAAGCCAGGTGCATGAAGTCTCTCCAGGTGATTTTGCTTTGTGCTGCTAAATTGATTTCCATTATTATGAATATGTCTGTTTGTTTGGCTTGTTCCCAGCATGCGTTTGTGTGAATCAGATAGATGAGAGAGTTGAGGTCTATCTGAATCTGATGGTAGGTTTTAGACAATAAGGCAGACAGAAGTCTGATGGAAAATGGCAGGAGGATGTGGTCAGAGATACAAAACAGAGCTACAGTAAATAAATAAAAAAAATGAGACCTAAAACCACAAATGATGAGTAATTATGATGAGTCTGCATTACTGCACCATTACTGCACCTTCATAAAGTATTTAAAGTGCCTTTTTCGCTGCATTTTATGGTGGTACAGTCGGGGTTAAAAAATAATTCAAAACATATTTACTTATTTTAAATATTATGTGATTTAAAGATTTTCTTGGAAATGAAAGACAAAAATACAGAGCTGGGGGAGGTGTCATGGAGAGAGAGAAAAAAAGTGTGCATGATTTAGTAATTTGTGCTCTGAAAAGAAGCTTTACCATGACTCAAGTCTAGGGAAGAGAATGAAAGGTTTTCGAGTCAACAGCAGACCCCAACATTAAGAGATGGAGGAATCAGGATAGCGGCCAAGAACCTCCAGACCACTCTAACAAAATGCCAGTGTTCTTCAATCATGGTAGAATCACTTGCAGGATAGAAACTGTCAGCACAGGCCTTCAAATGAATTCAGAAGTCAGCCTCTCCTGAAAAACAACCCACGGCAGCAGCCTGGAGTTTGTCGAAAGACGTGAAAGACTGAGAGCATGACGCAAAAGAGTCTGCGGTCTGATGAAACAAGATTCAAACTGCTGGAACTGGGCAGAGCTTATCAAGCCTCTAACACCATGCCTACCTTGAAGCGTGATGGGGCAGCTTCAGACTTGGCCAGAGAGGACAGTGAGATTTTGCCAGAGGTGCAGAGGAACAATGCATAAATCCGAATACAGGCAAATCTCGAGGAGAGCACGTTTCTGAGTGCCAAAGGCCTGACAGCGGGGCCAGCAAGTATCTCCTCCAACAGGACTCAAACATGCTGCCAAGTCAACGTTGGAATGGCTTCATAACAAGAATGTGAAAGCAGCCTCAAAGCCCAGATTTGAATCCAAGAGAAAAGCTGTGGAATGACTTGAAGTACGAGCCATAGCGGCAAAATCCAAACGTGCCAAAGCGATGCAGATGTTTCCAAGAAGAGGTGCTGTGATAAAGCATCATCTCACGATTGACTCAACTTTAAAGCCGCATTAATCACTATATTTTATTAACAATGGGTCAAATTACTGTGTGTAATGTGAGAGGGGACTCTGAGTAGTGACAGACCTACCGAGAATTATCACTCAACTCTGCTCATCTTTCAGCTCATTTTTTTTTGGCTTTACGCAAGTGTTTGTCTCACACAACACCACTGCAGCTGTAGCGGGAAGCTGCGTTAGTGACTATCTGGTGAACAAACTTTCCTCTGGAGTTTGTTGAGACCAAAAACAGCTAAAAAGAGACCGACTATTGGGCTTACATTAGCAAGATGGCCAGAAACACGACTCCAAAAGAACACTAATGTTGCTCCATGCCTGCTGGATGTACAAATAGGCAACAGGTTGTTCCTCCGCTAAGCCCAAACGGCCAAAAGATCAATTAGCCCAACACTGCTTTAAAAATGTTTGTACGGAGCCCAGTAGGTCTCATGGAAAAATAAAACTAATTTGTGCCCACAAATTAATAACGGGTGCACACAAATGACTAATTCATGCTCTCCTCCCGTTTTGTAGAGGTCAGTCAGCGAGACGTTTGAGGAAGATAATAAAGAAGACGTTTACGAGGTGCTCCACAACCCAGAAGCTTACTTCTTATGAACTGGATGACATCCACAGTATCAGCAACGTTTAACAGTAAAAAAGTCTGTTATGCTATAAAATACATTTTGGGGATGTCAAAGATAACATTCAAACTGCATTAAATCTATGATAGTGAGAGTGTGAAAGGTACATGAAGATGACTAATGGCATTATGGGTGATACTTTATGCTAAAAAAACCACATCTTAATAGTGATTTCAATATAGAGCTAAAATATCAGTCAACCTACTAATCTGCAACCAATTTGATGTTATAGGCCAAAACAATAATTCAATTAATCAAGAAATCATCATGAATTTATAATGAAAAGAATTTCTAGATGCAGTCAGAACTGTGACCTTTGAAATTTTGTCCTGCGCTTTGAATTGGCCAAAAATTAACTCAAATTACAAAATATGGTCAGATTAAAATATCTCAATAATTATTAGATACATTGCCATGAAATATTGTACAGACATTCATGGTCCCCAGAGGATGACTCTAACAATGACAAATTTGTAGAAAATCTTTTTTTTTACTGTTATTTTAGTATCAGTAAAATGCTTACATGAATATTGTACTTGCCAAACTTATGCTCCATGAAAACTCAAATGATTTCCCTGCTAAATCAAAAAGATTAACACATTGTGTATTTGAGTATTATATCAATTTAAATGACTTATTTTTCTCTGTAAATCAGTTAGAAAAGACCTCAAGTTTGTGTGATGAACAGAGGCAGAGAGTTTTGTGTACACAGAAAGCACTGCTTTATTGACTGCACTGGACTGGACTGGATCAGGTGGGACTGGGAGTCCATCAGATGAGGGTGGGAGCTGAGGGGATGGGGTCAGAGTTGGGGTAGGGAGGGGCCAGACAGGTTGGGAGTGTGGTGGGCGGGGTCAAAGTGGGATGCAGCCATCATTAAGGCAACACAAACAGCATGCAGATACAGTCACAGGAAACATCGTCATTATCATTATATTGCTTTTCAAAGTCTCGCTTAAAACATCGAAATTGTACAAAAAGGAAGAAAATAGGTTTTTCGCACTAATGAAAAATACATTTTTTGATTTTTCCCTCCTACAAAGAAGATTCTAATACAAGAAAATAAATATAGCAAAAAAAGCCAAAAAATAATTTAAAATAGCTCTTCTTTTTTATATATGTTCAATAGTTCTCTTTGCTATTAACAAATGGCACAACGTTCTTTGAAACAAAGAATACAGAAGGATAAACTCCTGCAACATTCATATTATTGTATTGAAGAAGAACCGATGCAGAGTGGAGGAGAAACTGGGCACGACAGCAGAGATTTGAACACTTTTATATAAGGACAAATAAGACAGGAGGAAGAGGAGGAGGAGGAGGAGGAAAAGCCTGTGTCCAGCTCTGCTTTGATTGGACGATGCTGATTGGTATTCAAATAGTCCCTAAATGTGACCAATGTGATTGCAAAACGATCTCATGTTGCAGAATGATACCCAATAATGTCTAAAAATGTTATGAGCCCAGAGAGAGAAACTGTTCAAACAGGCAGCGTAATCAATTTACCTTCTTTCAACAAAGGACATACTAAGTGCTTAAAATAACATTAACGTAAAAATGGGATATTCATAAGTGCCAATAGGAGAAAGAACGAGGAGAGGTTCGTGACAAAAGGTTGGTGAAATTTTGCAAACTCTTCCTTCATAATATGTTTTAAACCTGAGGGAGAAAACTTTGTGAGTCGCACATCGGGGGAGGGGGAGCGAGATTTTACTTTTTTTGTTGTTGTTATTAATGAGAGTCAGAAAGTGCCTGCTCTGCACTGAGGAGAGATGCAGAGGAAGAAGGGAGGAGAAAGGGAGAGAAAGCAGAGTGAGACGAGACAAAGTGGAGCTGAGAGTGAGAGAGAAAATGCCAAAACAGAGCGAGAAAGAGAGAGGTTGAGTATAAATACGGAGGAGATCGCGATTTACTGTAGATAAAAATGATAATCAGGGTCTGTATGGCAGTAAAGTTAAGAAGATGGCTTCCTGTTTCTCCAATCCCCTACCCGACTGTGGATAAACCAAAATCAGAAATCAACTGTAAGCCGGTTACTTAAATGCATGTAAACAAAGCCCAATATCACTGACTCATTAGGTACACGTGACTGTCTAAAAATGATATAATATTTACCATTTTTAAGAAACCGGCAACCAGGTATATGTTAAATGAAAACAACTAAGCTGAGAATTTGTCTTAAGACACACAAGAGGTCACAGAGAGCAGCAGGGGACACAACAGATGTTTAACCAGCAGAGACTCAGCAGCGTAACCACACTGTGATGCAGCTTTGTCGACCGAAACCGGCAAAATAAGAAGAGATTTTCGCCGTTTGCTTATTGTTCAGGAACTTTAGTGTGGACAGAGATGTTTACGAAGACGACATGAAAACGCTGGTGCGGGCTCGCGTTGTTTTCTTGCGTAAATGGCGTTTTCAAAATTAGCTGGCTTAGTGTGGACATAGAGAGAGAGAGAGAGACTGTTCAGGTTTCCTCCAGATGAGGAAGAGGATGAGGAGGAAGAAAAGGAGGTGAGGAGAACAAGGAGAGACTGGAGCAAAAGACCAGCCACCTCTCCGGGAGGACAGCTGACCTGCTGCACAGTTTAAACTACATTTAACCCTTTCTCACCATGCGCACACACTAATCATATTAGTTTGCCTTCTGCAATCACACCTATGCATACACACAGCCTGTATTATCAGAGTAACAGGCACACAGAGGCACTGCACTTTCCCCAATTGGTGTAATCTAAACACATTTTCCTTCCCTGCATGCATCAAAGATCGGACAGTGGAGGTGAATAAATACTTATTTGCCTCAGAGGAAGAAGACAAACATTTGTTCTATGAGCGTGTGCACTAAGGAGAAAATGAAGCAGAGCGGCGAAATAACGAGTGGGAGAAAGAGCAGAGACAGAAATGTTGTACAGAGGGCATCTTAACAAATGGTCATAACCTGCATCTTAAATTCAGATAGTGTCTGATTTATCAAAATTACATTTACACCTGGAAGGAAAGTGTCCCAAATGCCTGCGCTGGAATCACTCTTTTCATCATAAATCAGATTCCCACCCATGTCCTCTTGTTATATTTACACTTTGTGTATCCATCCCAGCTGAACTTAACACGTTGCCAAACGTTGCGTCGACCAGCAGTGGGAGACGGTAGCTTTGGCCAAATGGATCTTCAGTGTGTCTTGGTTGCCTTTACACCTCAATTTGTCTGCGCTGATATATTGTATGTCTAAGCAGAGTCTGAACCTCCCAGGAGCCTAATGGTAAAACCAGATGTAAAGTGAGGGTGAATAATTGCTGAGATTGTGAGGGAGGAACCAAAAAAGGGAGTCAAGCCATGTGTCTATCCAGTTAAGTTGCCAAAACTGATAGAAAAATGGATTCAATTTCAAGACTGGATTGTTTGCTGTTGGCTAAGTTTATGCTTACGTCTCAACACAAACACATAAAACCACAGTCGTGATTATGAACAGATGCGTAAAAAAAAACCCCAAACAATAATAAAAAGCTGGTATTAAAATTTACAAAAATTCAAAATGGTTTACCTCGCCGATTGTGACATTTAAAGAATAAAGCTGCCGTTACTCTGTATATATCTTTCTGTCAACTCAACAAATCCAATGAAAAGACCAACACTGTGTAATAAAAGACCTGCACCACCTGTAAGGCTGTCATCGCTATGCTATAAAAAAAAAAAAAAAAAAATCAAGGTTGTATAGCATGACATCCACTAATAACCAGTTTCAGCACAGATAGAGCAGAAAGGTCAGCTCACTAATTCACTAATGCTCCTGCTGTTTGTGCATCAGCTTGATATCTGCAGACAGCTGCTAGCCATCGTTAGCTGCCCAGCAGGTAGAGACGGACTGAACAAAGCAGAATCTGCACGCTGTTCACCCCTTTCAGTCGACTCGCAGTGCTTCGATTCTCATAACTGGGGAAGTTATCTCATCGACAAACGCAAACGGAGCGCATTTCGGTCAGTTCCTCTCATAGATGCAACCGTTAAATTCACTTCAAAAGGTGGCCAGAGCCAGCTAGCCGCCTAGCCTAGCCGAAAACGGAAATTCAAATTAATCGGATATACTGCCCGGCGTCAGTCCCAAGGCCGTTTGTTCCTACTGAAGATGTAAATATTTGAAAAAAACGGCTCACAAATATATAGCTTCATTTATTTTTTTTTTTTAAAATGCCAGACACTGTAGTTTTTAGCAAACATTACTCAAAAAGGCGCAAATAATGCATTTTTTAAGGACTGTTTTCAGCTGCTGATTAATACACAGTTGGTGTGGTTACAGCAGCAGGATGGTGCATGTCAGATTGAGTTACACTACAGTGGCTGTGTTAACATGTCAGTGTAGCGGTGGTGCTCATTGATGTACTTTTAAATATTTTTTGACAATAATGGAGCTCTATGAGTTATAATAAGATATATCAGGCTTTATCTACAACATGGCCCTACTTGTTGGTAGAATCACTCAATTGTTGGGTTTTGGTCTTTTCGTGGGATTTGTCGACGGTAAGAAAATGTAGAATATCACCAGCCTCATCTTTGTAAGACTTGTTTATTATTGGTGCTGTGGTAATGCTTTTGTCTGAATACAAATTAATGCATCCACTAACCACAGAGGGTGATTTCTATTGATATCAAGGTCGATAATAAATTACTCTGCCACAAAACTGAGTTGTTTTCCGGGCTGGCCATGCCATTTAATGCAATTTTTACCCGTTTCCGTTCTGCCTTCCTGATTCGATTGTTACAGTTTGTAAAGGAAATACTTGGACGGAGACCTGGCTGTGTAAAGAGAGAGAGAGAGCAGAGAAAGTACAGAGAGAAGGAGAGCGAGACAAGGAGGCGGCGAGGGGGCAAGGAGAAGGGAAGGGCTTGGTGTTGTTTATATTAGCTGCTTGTTAACTTGACTGTGCGGACAGGCTGCAAACAGAATGCAGGGGGGAAAGAACAAGTTGTACTCATTCTCTGTCTGCTTCTCTGGCTCCGGTTCAGTAAACGTCTCCCTCCTCTTTCTTTCTTTCTATCCATCTCTCTTCTCTCCTCTTCCCTCACTCTCTCTCTCTCTCTCCTGGCCAGTGCAAAGCAGAGTGCAACGTTTTCCCCTCCTCACACGTACTTCCACAACACGTGCCTGTCATTATTTGTCCTTAAAGCTACAGACATCCTTTTTTCTTTATTTTTTATTTTTTGATCGTCCTATGTTTCAAAAGTGATTCGAATACAGCAACGTGCCGCCTAAGGAGGCTGATCACCGGGGGGGGGGGGGGGGGGTAATTTTTGGGCCGGCGGGCCACACCACCGGCGGGGTGCTTGTTGGGGGATTATGGTTGGCGGAAA
>JAVQJF010113911.1:0-14641 GCA_036023855.1 Gadopsis marmoratus
CTGTTGTTAATTTCATTAACACCAAAGCAGCTGAAACTGATTAACAACCCCCTCTGCTACTTAACTGACCAGATCAATATCCCAGAAGTTTAACTGACTTGATGCTATACTCTGCTTAAAAAGAGTTCCTTTAATTTTTTTTGAGCAGTGTATAACTACTGTACCTCAGATTTGACATTGTGTCAGACATTGTGCTTCTGAGAGTGAAACCAGGACAGACAGCAAAAGATGGGGAGGGAGTGTTAACCATTGTAAGGTGAAGGAAAGTAAAGGGAACAAGGAGGTGGCGTGATATATTATTCATAATTAGCTGACTTGGTATATTATTTAGAAAGCACAACCTCAGTGTAAAGGTGCCACCTGCAGCCACCCATTTGCTACTAATGGGAGTCTGGAAGAACTGAGTTTATACACCAGAAAAACACAATGCACAACCCTACACACACACACACACACACACACACACACACTGCATTCTGCATATAACAAAGACAGTCTCATCACACAGTGAAACCTCTGCAGGACTTCAAACACCCTTGATCATTCCTCCATGATATCCTCCTCCATCAGTACGGCGGCTTACAGTTATCCTGTGGCGCTCTCAAGGCATCAATATTTACAGCCAAATAAAATTTTGTTCACAGCTCTCACAGGAGTGAGGAGAAGGCCCTGGGCATACTTGGTCCTGGACAAAACATAACTTTCAACAGTAGAAAAAGAAATTAGATGGTATAGTTGTTACAAGCCCTACATCTGGAACGCCACAAACCCACTGGCCAAGGATTGATCCTCCTCTCCTGTCTCTCCACTACTCATCGGCACTACTTTCTCAATAAAGAAATAACACCAAAGAGTGTGGACTTCCCGTGCCTCCTTTAAAGATAAGAATCCTGAGGGTGGCTTTTACTTTGTGAGGGATTTTATTTTTTACTTTGGTATAAAAACAGGTGAAAAGATTAGATTTTTGACGCTGTAGAGGTACTTGGATTTTAGTGGATTTGTCTAGCAGGCCATTCTTTCAGGTTGTCAAGAGGGACGCTCTTTAGTCGAGAGGGAGACCTACTGCTGTCATGCTGCACTTGTGCAATTGTGGGTAGTCATTCAAACAGCCTGAACAAAAAACAATGCATTCGTGTGTGTTGCGACTTAGTTGGCATGAGTCATTGTTTTTCTTAACTCATATTTTCTGTCTAAGCAGGTTGTTTGGTAGCACTTTACATTACAGCTCTGTGATAACAAGATAATAATTGGGGAACGTTCTGGTAACTTTGGAGACAAGAGACATGTAACAGCAAAACCACCTGTTAGATCTGGATATACACTATATTACGTTAAGCTAAATACCAAAAGGCCAGAGTGATTACCTGGATTTCAATGCAACAACCGTGAATTATGGTTGAAATGTTACAATCCAAGACCTACAATATCCACATTGTGATGAAGATTACGGCCTTTGTTGTGTCCATAGTGAATTTTGAAAGTGCATCCTCAGGTGAATTCTCAGGTGAAAGGAATTACTCAGCATTTCTTTTCCATCATTTCATTTGTACTGAGTGCAAACATTTATGTACTGTACACAATGTACAGTATGTTGTGCATTAAGCAGTGAAACACAAACAACTGTATCATGGCACCTGCCTGTGTGTGTGAATGGGTGAATTAGACTACTGTTAGAGTGTAGATTACTGTTAGAGCGCTTTGGAAGCCGTTTCAATGGTTGAAAGGCGCTATATAAGTAAATGGCCATTTACCATTCCATATTTACATCATCCCACAAATCCAATGATAATGAAAGTAAAGGTTAACTGGATTAAATAATCAGATCTTGGAGACGTTCTGCATTTAATCAGTAGCTTTGGTGTGTTTGATACACGGATGATGACAAAAAGGAACAATCGCACTGTGCATTCCTGATTAACTGTAGGTTTGGCACACTGTTGGTTACAGCACTGTATTTCATGTATCACTACTCTGCAGTACACATTCAGACATCCCCTCTTGGGTACTCTCAAAATACGTCTTTGTCAAGTACACCACAATCACAAGCAATTGTGTTGCATTATGTAGCTCCTGTGATCTGGTCTTTAGCAGCATAATTTATGTTTAACATGTTTTGGTTCTGAATTAAGATCAGCAGTTCCCACTGTGGCCCCAGAAAAAACACCAACTTGTAGACTTGGGAGACTGTTTCTGAAAGTGACAATTCTGTACTGGCATCAGTGGTGGACAAAATACTCAATTCCATTCCTTGAGTAAAAGTGTCAGTAAAACACTGAAAAAACAAGAAAATATACCTCAATTCCAAAGCATTAGCAGTAAAAATGTGCTCATGTATCAAAATTAATAAATTGTCACTGTCAGACAGCTCCTCTATATGAACATGTAATTCTCTAAAACTAGATTATGTTTTTAGTTCTTTGAATTTCCTGAAAAGTTGACATTTTGCTGGCAAAATATTTTTACCGAACATTGGCAATAATTGGAGTGTTATCCCATAACTTAAAATTCTGCAAAGTGACTTATAAATATTGTGGAGTTAATGTACAACATTTGTTTTTGGAACATACTTGCCTTCTAGCTCTAACTAACATTACAATACTCCATTACAAAAAGACATTAAAATGTCTTTTTGTCGTTCACGACAAAAATAAATATTTCCAAAAAAGGTAGATTTAGCTAGCATGCAGCATATTTGCGAGACAAAACCACAGTACAAAAGAACTGGTTGTGGATGATGGAGTGAGATGACATTTTTCTGGGCATTTAACTCAACAGTGAAGAATACGAAAGCCGCAATACCTTCAACCTTTTCAACATGTAATTAAATCACATTATAGGTAATGTGATTTGTTACACTGTTGATTACACTACACTTTAGCTGACATTTACAACCAACCAGCAATTTGGACAGTCGTGCATTTATGTGGCTCGTGTGTCTTTCTGTGATTTATGCAACAGCACCAAAGAGATTGAGAAATACAGGTATATTTATATTTTGACAAAAATCATGGTTATATTATAGTGAAGGGTTGCCAGTGTGTAAAACAAGCAGTGTAATTAAACGGTTGCTCAGATGTGTAACAGAAATGTCCTAAAACGTGTGCTGTGTTCTGCTGTAATGCTCCAACCATACATGGTGGCTGGATACATTTGTTTCAGGGGTATAGCGTGTAACACACATACATTTGACAGCTTCTCAAGAGTCAGTCTGGTGGTCACTGAATGGATCTACAGGAGGACTTAGAGGTTAAGTGCCTTGCTTAAGAGCATTATGAGAGTTGCTGCTGGAAAAGGGAAGTGCACTTGAAAACTATTCTCATGCCCACTGTAGCATTTCCTTGTCACCAAATCATCTTGCTGTGAGTATGGTGTTGTACATTCTGGATAAAAGCGTTGCAGACAGTCTAAAATGCTGAATCTAACTACAATAGAGTACCACAGTTTTGTGGATAAGCTGCCATCAGTCATACAACTAGACAATAAGTGTGATTAAGTGATTTCAACTCGTTCACGTGGCTGTCAAACAACAAGCGGGACAGTTGAAAGCTTTAAGGAAACCAAGACAAGGACAAAAAAATGATGAAGGAAACCCAATGCACAGGAAGGCAGTGAGGCAGAGAGAAAGGTACAAGGAATTAAGATTGAAAACAACGGAGAAGGGAAAGACATAGACATGTACTGTATAGGCAGATTGATTTGATTTTGTTCACTCCTTTCCAGATACAGCACATGCACCAGCAAAAGCTTTCTATGGTACCAGACCATGGTGCAATACCGGCTAAAGAGTGGACAGGACAGAGTGGACTGTGAACGTTTGTGCTGTAGCTGTTACATGACATTTGAGAAGGTTACTACAAAAGTCATCATAGACCAGGTTCCACACTGAACCAGTATTGCTAAACTCTGCTTCTTCGTTTTCAGGTGCATGGACCACATGATAGCATAGCAATTGAATGTAAAAGGAGCCAGCACACTGCTGATAATGCATATAAATACTGTATACTCCAATAGGCAGAGATTTACATAAAATACCCATATAGTGCAAAGGTGCAGTAAAAGGTCATCACAACATCAGTTTTCTTACTATAAAGACTAACACCACACAGAATACACACACTAATATACTGCTCAAAAAAATTAAAGGAACACATTGAAAACACATCAGATCTCAATGGGAAAAAAATCATGCTAGATATCTATCTATACTGGACTGGGTAATGTGCTTAAAAAGTGATTTAAAAGTTTAAAAGAAAAGTTTTTTGAGCAGTGTATATAACCTTAGCAGCTACAAATCACAAAGAAAAACAGAAAACGCAACTCATTGTACTGAATAGATGCATACTTTTTAGATTTACACGGAAGTCTTACACCCTATAAAATCATCTGATGTTGAAGTTTTCAGGTGAAAAGGTCACTGTCATTCTTCTTCTAACTCTAGATCTAATTCTAGTTGTCATGGGGAGTCAGGGGAATAATCCTCTGAACCTCACATGCACAAACAAGCTCAGATGCACAACAATCATGCACAAAAATAAATAAGACACACACTCTATATTGGGATGGTTTCACAGGCTCACCCATTACCACCCTTTGAAGTGTGCAAGTTGCTAATGGTTTTGGATGCCATTCAGGGAACGTCTGTGGCCTGTCTGTCCATTAGCTGGCTGACACACTCTGCTGACTAAACACAACACTTCCAGTGCCCTCCTCTTGTTCCCCTCTCCCATGCCCTCCTTCATCTGAGATTGTGTGTTTTTGCATCTCTGTGTGTCTGTATGCCTGCATCCATAGAGAGGAGGTGTAAGTGTGATGCGATTGTTTGAGAAATCCACAAGAGCGAAAAAGAGAAGAGGAGCAGAGATGTTGAGAAGTACAGACTTTGATTCTTTTCAAATGACAGATTGGATAAAAGCTTTTCTAGTTAATTTGCGCATTGGGTCTGGTGTAAGCATTAGCCATTTAATGGATGCTCTTATCTTGCAGTACAACAAAAAATACAGTACACTTTTTCAAGTCATTAATTGCCAATTGACATCATCTACATCAAACTAAAGCTTAATAGATGTGGCCACCATCAAGTTCCAGACGTCAAAAACGTCACTCTCTTTCTAATTGGCAAATCTTGCTACAGTGTTTTGCTGAAGACTAAAGAGTTTGTGGGAGAACTGATTCTTTAAAGAAATTACTTTTCCAGTCTGTTACATTAAAATGAGTTTGAGTCTGATTCACATTTATGGATGGCAATTGGCAAACTGACTTTCTTTTCTGTTCCAACTAATATAAGACTGGTCAGTCTAATGTCACATTCTCATTTGGTAAGCAATTCTGACTGTGCTTATTTTTGTATGTGATTTGTGTAAAACTCTAACTATGAACTGACTAATAGTAGTATGTTGGATGTCACATCATTTAAGAAAATACATTATAAAAACAATGATAAAGATGATTTAAGGCCAAGCATACTTACTACCCCAAGATCATTCAATGATTGCTACAGAGCAGCTGATGAAACGAACACCATGAGTGGGAGGAAACTATTCTGAAAATATACAAATAACAAACATACATAACAAGTAAATTACAAACAAGTAAATAAAAATAAATACAAAATAAAGATTTTTACTGCACTGGCCACTGCCATCTGCCTGCTTACCAGACTGCCTATGCCACTGACCACCAGGGACTAAAAAGACTTACACACCTGGATGCACAGACAACACTAGCTTCACATTCCAACTAAGATTCAGACCACACACTGAGCTTTCAGGGCAGCACTTTGCACTGTTTCCTTCAAAGAATGCCAAAGAGCATTCACCTCTCCTCTGCTCTCACAGTCAATCGATAACACACTTTTCTGCCTCCTTAGAAAAAGCAAAGAGGACTTCTGCTGCACTATGCACGTGTTTATCTGTGTCTGTGTGTGTGTGAGAGAGAGAGAGTGAGTAGATGTCGTTTGTGATTGTGCATTCCCCAGACAACATATGGCGAAATCTGCCCAGACATGCATACATGGGCATATATGCACATGCAAGCACACGCATACGCACACTCACTAACCCATTCATACTCAGACGTGCACACAGGAATCAGAATGCTCACACACCCAAGCTGCTGAAATACAGGAGCAGAGTGGAGTGGTGATGAATGTATAAATCAGATTTGATGCTTCCCGTCTGCCCACCGGCCTATTTGTGTGTGTGTGTGTGTGCGTGTAGGTGTGTGTTGTACAGCTATCTTTGTGAGAACCAATTTGAGATTTAGACCTTGGGAGTAAGGACATTTTGGAAAGTGAGAACATTTTGGGCAGTCCTCACTTTCCGACAGACCTTCAAAGGGCTGTTTGAGGGTTCAGGCATGGTTAGAATTAGGTTTAGGTTAGGGTTTATAGTTAGCGTAAGGTTGTTAAATTTAGTTGTAATGGTTAGGGTCAGGGTAAAAGGCTATAGGAATGCATTATGTCAATGAAGGTCCTCAGAAGTATAGATGTTCAGAGTTGTGTGTGTGTGTGTGTGTGCGTTTGTGTGTGTGTCTCTGCCATATACTCAGTCAGCATCTCTGTTCGGCCCAGACACAGATTAAAGAGATGAAACTGATCTGTGATCAGCCATGCTGTAATCCCCTCCGTGTTGGCCATCATCATTTCATCTCTAGATGACTGATGCAGATGCCAGCAGACAGAATGCGAATTTAAGAAATTATATTAAAACTAATTCCCAAATAGTTCCATTTGGGATCACAATTTGGAAATGTGAAGCATACCATGAATTTCAATACTGTGCACTCATTAACCAACAGTTTAATGGGGAATTAATGAAATTTCAAATTAATCAACTGAGCTGCTAAAGGATTGACCTAGGTCAATCTACAACTGTGTTACTGTCTTTAATATTGTCTTTGTGGCACTTTCAGCAGTTCAAAATTGAGCTCATTGTTAATAAATGCACACAGAATATATTAATTAGTAATTTGACCTGTTTCCACAAAGTGCAGGATTAACTGGAATTATTGCTGGAGAGCATATTAACAGACTACTGTTTGTGGGAGGAGGGGTGGTGGCAGAAAAATAAACGTTATATTTCAATACACAAGTATTTCCCAGTAACCTAAATCCTTTCAAGAATTTAGGAACTTAACTCTATTTGTCACAAGCAAAAGAGTCCAAGCAGCTGACACTCATTTTATTGGGCCAGTAATTGCAGATGTAGAGATAGCAGAAATAAAAATCACTGACTAATCAAAAGCAAGCTATACAAGAATCTAATTTAGGTTCCTTCTCTTTCTAAATAGAACTAGTTGATTGAAAAGGAACAAAAGGCACCAGCAAGAGAAATCGAGGACAGCTGAGTTTCTGAAAGTGGCTATGGGCCAATGGCCTGACATATTTCTGGTTCCCCTAAGTAGATGCCTATCATAACTGACTAACTGTACCATTTAGTTAGCTGATCTTTTACACTGTCTGTCCTTTTCTTTTAATTTGCATGAAATGTTTTTATGCTATTTTTTCTTTTTTATGTTTTTAATGCACTATGCAAAGCACTTTGAATTTGTTCTTGTGTATGAAATGTACTATGCAAATAACTTAGCCTTATAACTTAGTATTATCTTAATGCTGCAAAACTAACATGAAACTGGCGTTAAACATCTCCACGTGCATACTTAGTCTGAGCAGAGGTGTGGGCCCAGCATCAGTGCCATGGTCAGCACACCAAGGCATGCTGCTTTTTTCAAGTAAATTTAATTGTTGTGTCAATGTTGTCTAGACTTTATAGTCTAGACATGACTATTGAGTGAGAGGTGAAACGTAATGGCTACAGACAGCCTGATAAGGTGAGACAAAATGGTGAAAGAAAGTCCGACCAAGATATGAATGGGAAAGCAACATGAAAAGAGACAGAAACAATGGGCCATTAGATAGAGGAAAAGAAGAATGACGTGAGAGCCAACCTGAGTGGGTAAAACAGTTTGAGGTACAGAAGAGAGACATGAGGGAAGGAAAGAGACGAGGACATAGACAAATACAGATGGGCACCAAGAGACGGAGAAAAAGACAAAGAAAGCCATAGTGAAAGATAAATATAGAAGAAGGCAGAGAGAAGGCAGGTTTTCACCTGGTATAAGGTATAAAGAGGATGCAGTGACCCCTGTCTGACTAATCTTAGCTTACACTGTAACAGCACCTTGAACCAGAGCTAATGGACCACATCCACATCTAGCCCCAACTCTCTTTTTCTCCATCTTATACACACACAAAGCTATTTTTATCACACAAGTGTCACACCTAACCTCTGCTATACGCAGACATACACACTGACAAATACATGTTGTGACCTGAAATGGGTTTTTGCCACCTACCCCCCTTCCCCCCACCCCCCTCCACACACACACACACACACACACACACACACACACACTCAAAAATGTGTTAAAGCCAGGGCAGGTGGTTGCATATTCAAAGAGCAGTGTGCAAAACATTCAGACAGAAGCTTCTAATTTTTAGCTGCCGCAGACCGCCGCTTTCCCAGACAAAATGACAAATGTGGTGGTGGCAGGTCATACCACCCTTATTGCTGATTCCACAAGTAACAAATTAAACATGATTGTTGTTGGTTTGTGGGCTCTCTGAAAGCCAGTCATTGTACTCTCCCAAGGAGTGCTTGAGGTAACAGAAGCATC
Source organism: Gadopsis marmoratus (assembly GCA_036023855.1). Classification (NCBI taxonomy): domain Eukaryota; kingdom Metazoa; phylum Chordata; class Actinopteri; order Centrarchiformes; family Percichthyidae; genus Gadopsis; species Gadopsis marmoratus. The sequence continues at coordinate 8,674 of JAVQJF010113911.1, forward strand.
ACTCTGTAACACCACTGTACAACCGCGAGTGGACTGAGTGTTTCTTGTAGTCCCAATAACTCCAACACAGTGGTATATCTTCTCTAGCGGATTCTGTCACGTCAGTTTAAGAGTCACAATCTACCAGTTAAACCTTTATTATCAAATAAATAACATAAGCTTAACTTTATAGTTTTAAATCAGGACCTTCAGTCTTTAGATAAAGAACCTCATGAAATATAAGGTGAGGCAAACTTAGAAGGCTACACTTTTTATTTCAATGTGTCAGATAAGATGTAAGTTTCAGATTGGACTATGTATCGGCAGACACCCAACATTAAAGGACTCAGATCGGCTTTGCCACCAAAAATATGCGCACGCACACACGCGCACGCACGCACGCACACACACACAAACTATTGTGTGGCAATCCTGCTAGAGGTTGTTCCAAGACTCTTCAAGAGACCAGGCCTCTCTGACATCCCAATTACTGTGCCCTTTAGCCACTGAACATGTTCGCACAATGCATGCAACCACGCATAGAGAAACACACACACATCGTTTTGCACACTCAATTCCAGTTCCTCACACACACACACACACACACACGTTCACTGAAGCACACCCAAGGAACACAATGAACATTTGTCCACTTACTGCACAGCGCAACAGATCCAAAAATCCAGGCACACATATACACACACACTCATTCAGAGATGTATTTCTCACTAAGTCAATTGGAAGCAGTGGTGTGATTTTAGTGGAAATGTTGTTCGCATTTAACAAGGCGGACAACTCCTTTGCCCTCCCAGTTACATTTCTTCTGCCCGATATTTACACAAACACAAACACAGACCAGGTTATGCACACAGACAGGACAGGCAGACGCATATATTGTTGCTTCACTGTATACACCAAAATAGAGACACACACACACAGAAATACACAGGTTATGTTTTCCAAGTGACTGGCTGGCTACAAGTATGTTCCCATTCTGCCTCTGTGCTTTTCCTCTGAGTCTAAAGAGAAAGGAGTGTTTCTTCAATGGAAGTAGCCCAAAGATTAATTCACTTAATCTTGGGCTGTAAATGGGGTATTCAAGCGGCTTAAAAAACAAATTGAATGCAAAGGCTGAGAGTAATAACAACATTTGTCTTAGCTGCAGCACAGTGCCCTTTTCCACAGCACTCTTCCACATGAGCTGGTGGCTAGATTTCTAACATCCATTATGACAGAAAGGGCTTTGGGCATATACATATGTACGTATATGCACATGTATACACACACATTTTGACAATGCTACCTACTGTATGTATGGAGTGACAAAAAATTAAAGACGTGGTGAGACTATCAATAAATAGAGTATGGCTCTGTGTATGTGTATGTGTGTGGGTGGGTGCACACACACTTAAGTGAGACAGTTGAACAGATGTTGTGCTGTGGTTTTTAATGTGTAATCCCCCAGATTCATCATGTTACCCATCAGGCATGTGCAGATCAAAGGGTTAAAGTTGCAGAATGTAGGTTAAACTCAAAGAGGGAGACAAGCAAAAGCAACAGTTTAATTCTCCACTGGCAAAACAGCCAGTGCAACTCTATATGAGTCAGCTTTCTATCTACTAGATCACTGGCAAACTCTTGGCTAATGACTTATTAATGTATGGTGATTATTTTTACATGAGCAATAACTAATTATTTAATGTAATGAGATCAAAGTCTCATTAAAACATTGTACTCACCATGTAATGTTCTCAGTATGACTAAATAATGTATGTATGGTTAATCAGTGTTATCCATGCAATATATTGGGAACTCATTAGGCTATCATTGGTGTCCTGCAAAAAACCTAATACCTCCTCTTCTGCAATATTTGACAATTGTGGCAAACCAAAACTTGATATCACACAAATAGCAGAGGAAAAATCAAATGTTTTTATTTACAAAACCTTTCACATGATTTAAAGATAGCCATTAATGCAGAGCAGTGGGCATACTGAATAGTACAGTAGTACAGTGTCATTTAAAGTTCACATTATGACACAATTACATCACTCTGCAGTTCGGATTGTCACATGTCTTTTTTATGACTAACATATTTCAAATGACTTGTATGCTTTCGGAAACCCATATTCTTGTTATGTAACTTTCTTTGTACCTTGACCTGTACATGGCACTTTACTATTGATCTCTTAGCTCAAAGGTCAAAATAATGAATACAAAAATGATTATATTTCCTTAATCATAGTGAACAAGTTAATTACCAGTAGGACGTTAGCTGGGGAATAATCAGTTTGGAAGCAAACACAAAGCACAAAAGACATAACAAAATAATAATGGCCTGGATAGCAATTCCAGAACAGACCACTGAGGAATTTACTGTATACCCAGCCACCAACCAGGAGGTTCAAATTTAAAACCAATCAATGGCTGATAAGAGGCTGTGCTTTTAAATAGCAAAATGTACTAAAGCAATAACATGCCACTGTAATTAAAACATGCTGCAAATGCTCTACTTTCATCAATAATAATTAAAACAATTAATGTTATTATTCTGCCAAGTAATATAATGCCTCTAGTATTAGTATAGATTTTCAGTCACCTGTTGCATGAACACATTTTGAAATTGGCAGTATTTGTGGGAGGGATGCCAGTGAGGGATCATGTCCTTATTGTTGCACTACTTCCTCCTCCTTCGTTGCTGAACAAAATAGCCAAAACAACCCATTTAGCAGACTCTGTACTACAGAACACAGACCACACAGAACACATCTCCCAGGACCTCTCTTGGAACCTCAACACTTCGACCATGGTCAAGATGGCACACCAGTGTCTCTCCTGCCAATCAAAAGAAACCTTACCAACTGTATCACAGTTTGGTATGGCAACTGCTCTGTCTGGAAAGCACTGCAGAGGGTGGTGAATACTGCCCAACACATCACCAGTACTCCACTCTCTGCCATTGAGGCTGTCCAGCACAAGTGGTGTCTGTTATAGCAAGTATAAGGGGTATAACATGGTTCTAGTCCTCTCACTGTGTGTGTCCTCTCACTGCCAGTGAAATAGGTGACTGCCCAGGTTTACTTTGTGCCGCTTTTAACACTATTGTTTTGACACTGGTGATTTGGATCAGGGACCACTTCCACTGCTTCTAACTGCTCTTGCTATCACCTCCAGTACCCTGGTTCAGTTCAGTTCTGGCATTCCCCCAAGTTTAAGCCAGGCCACTTGTTGTAGCCTACCAGCTTTTGGGAGCCTCTCGGCCTAACGTAAGCTTACAGAAAAACCTGAGGAAAAATCAAGGGGTAGTTCAGAACTAAATACAGAGGGTTACACAGACAGGTTTCCTACAGATTCAATCAGCTAAGTTCAAGTCCTGTGTCTCTTCACTTGATATGGAAAAGATTTTAGAACATGAACAAACATGGGAAAACATTGTGACTGCTTTGGTAACGGTCAATTAAGTTTCTTAAAGTATCTATTAAAATTGGTTTAAAAATAAATGTGAAGCGGAAAAGAGGCCTTGCATTTGCAGAATCTTGGTTCTGCAACATTCACTGTAATTGTTGATAAGGTTCAGAAGTTTCAAAGACTGGAAAATCACATCATCATTTAAACCTTTCTCCATAGTCTGCTGATGGGGCAAGTTCACCTTCCCAAATCAAATGACTCTCAGTGGCTTTCTAAATTAAAATCATCTAGAAAAACTGAGCAACAGTGATTTGAGGTGGATTTGCAAGGCCATGCCTTTTAAGGCTAAATGAGGTCTTCTTCAACAGAAAGGAACAGAAAAAAATTATAATGGTTTCATTTTGCTGTCCACTTTTTTTATTTCTAATATTTGTTTACTGTTATTCTGATTTTATTTGGTTTCAATTTATTTTTACTTTACGTTTTACCAGCTGTTGTCTTTTGTTCATTCTGTGTCCCATCACACTTTGTGTTCATACTGTAGGTCCTATAGAGACACATTTAAAATGATGACGATGATCTCCAATAAGTGGATTTTAAGTGGATATTCACATCATCTGAAAAAGCAATTACGAAGGCTGTTATATCAATCAAGTTGTAAAAAAGCCAGGTATTACCAAAGGGAAGTGCAGCATTAAGTGACATAGCCCGGTCCATTCTCTGACTAATGCAACGGCTCCGCTCTGATGCAGCTACAGATTACAATAACAACGGTAATATTGAATGACAAGGTGTCAGAGAAAACCCTCGCCTCCGTACCTTATCTATCCTTGAGCTGTCTCTCCTCATCCTTCTCTCTTTTCTGATAAACTTCTACTGTTCGCTCTTCCTCCTTCTATCCTGCCTGCCCACTTTCCATCTCAGAGAACCTTGTCTAACGAGGTGGACAGATTCTGATGTGTTCTAATGAGAACACATTCCACTAGACTAACTTGCCGATGCTGCGCATTCGTACACACACACACACACACACACTTACAGTGTCGCATACAGAGAAGCATGCATGTACATATTTGTACCTTCAGATGCAGAATTACACACTTACGCACCTGTACAACAGTCTCCAGTTTTCAATGAATGCATGTGATGTTAATAACATTCAATGACCTATGAGTTTTTGTGTGTGTGTTTGTGTGTGTGTGTCTGAGGAGGGCACAGGAGGACAGAGACAAAGAGAGGTAGACTGTGTGAGCTGCATGGTGTGGGCCTCTGTGTGTGTGTGGTTGTGTGTGTGCATGTTACGTTGCTGACATTGTTAAGGGAATTATGCTGCATGACTTGTCAGTGTACATTTGTATCACTTCGGCCTTGCTCCCATGATGAAACATAGATAGCCTCGCAGTAGCACTTCCAAGAGAGAAATTTCAATTCTTCAAGGAGACCGATACAGCAGTCTAAATATAAAGCTGGCAGGGAACAGAAAGAAAGAGAACAGTCATGGTGCTCTGACTATGCATTTCTCCCAAATTGATGTTTCCTATGCTTGTGATCTGTGACACCAACATGAAAATCAGCAAAAATCCTTTACATAAACATGTGACAATGTATGCTTCAGTGATTTATTACTTTGTGCATGTTTGAATACATATTTTGTAACATGCAAGGGTGAAGGCTTTTTAGTTGTTAGTCATATTAATAATAATGCGTTATCATGCATCTTCTCAAGACAAATTCATATCCATTTATTATGGGCTGCTATGAAATAAAGCTGATTCCTATAAAGATAAAGCTCTGATTCCTTGTGCTATAAAAATAAAGTGCTTTTAAGAAACCAACAGCTCATGGGTCAAGAATTTTTGTCTCAAAAGCACTGTCATGAATTCATGTTTCATTCAATTCAACAATTCATACACTGATGGGGCAAGCACAATTTAAGAGCTGAATGAGACTGAAGGAGGAGACTGCAATGTGTCTGTGTCTGTTTGGCTGCGATCCATGTCAGTCTGGTTGTTGCAGTAGACACACACACACATACACAAAGAGTAGTATGGCGTTAGATTTATATCTAAAGTCGCGCGCGCGATAAAACATTCACGCGAGCAAATTATAATACTTCGCGCGAGCAGATATTAACATCCAAAATATATGTCCTCGCGTACAAATTGAACAACCGAGAGCTTTTTTCGCAGCTGCGAGCAGCAGAGAGCAGCTTGCCATAACCAAGCAGCACGCTCGCGCGGAGTGACTTACGCTCGCGAAGCTGAATTCTGCTTGAACGTGGATACTTTTAATAATAATAATAATAATAATAAACTTTATTTATATAGCACCTTTCATACAAGAAATGCAGTTCAAAGTGCTACAACAAAGATATGAAATGCACAAAGTGCTTAACACAATAAAAAACAGTAATGCAGTTAAGAAAAATAAAACTCGAAAAAGTATAAGAAATGGCAAACATAAAAACTTAGCACATTTAAAGGAAAACAGAAAAAACAGTTAAGAAAAGTAAAACCTGGAAAGCTAAATTTAAAATAATGTTTAAAAATTCATCCTTCACCCTGATTCTTTCCTCTTCCTC
>JAVQJF010113914.1:0-38329 GCA_036023855.1 Gadopsis marmoratus
ATGTTCAACTATTTCGAAAGTGTTAATTCAACTCTGGTGAGTGTGGAGCTATATAAACTCTGAAAAAGTGTTAAAATCAACTCTGTGGGAGTTAATTCAACACTGGACTTTTTGCTGTGTACGGAAGAAAGAAGAAAATAATAATAATAATAAAGAACTGGATAACAAGAGTGTGAATGCTTTGTCAGCATTCACACTAACAAGAGTGTGAATGCTTTGTCAGCATTCACACTAAGGATGTGAGTGAAGTTTGAGAAACCAAAACCCTCCCTTAAAATACAACATGGCACACTGCCTTCATTTTAGGCCACACTTTCAGTTTAACTAAATCAAACCTCTATGCTGGTTATATAAACCCGGTCTATATGTTTAGTATATATTCTTCATATATGTGTGTTTGCTGCAAATATGAGGATTAGATTTAGACAAATTCAAATGTTCTTCGGGGTCAAGGCCGCGTGCTGCTGGATGAATGAGAGGCGTGGCGCGCGGGGGGGGGGCGTGGCTACCTGCAACGAGGACGTGAACGTGCCTTAATCATTTTGGATTCACAGTGACGGCAGACAGGCAGGCAGACAGACAGACACGGGTCAACATTTAGCATGAAGGCTTTATCTTCCCCAGAGTCTCCTCGACAAAGGAGCACGATGCGGGTAAGCTGCTTGCAAGGAACATCTGCAGGAGATGCTGTTCAGGGTTTTACATTGTAATAATTCACACCTTTCAATCCCAAGATCTCTAAACCTCAGACGGAGAAGCGCAGACGGGAGCGGATCAACAGCAGCCTGGAGACATTACGCCTTCTGATGCTGGACAGCACCCGCAACGAGGTGCGCCATGCAGCTGCAGTTCTTCCTGTCTGTCAGGCCGTTCTCCTGTTGCTTCTTGGTGTGTGAGTTGTGCTGTCGTTTGCTCATTTAGAGGCTGAGTAACCCAAAGGTGGAGAAGGCGGAGATCCTGGAGAGTGTGGTCCAGTTTCTGAAGACCGACAAGGAGGCGGAGGAGGGTGACCGGGTCACGAAGAGAGCCCTGCCCAGGGAGCAGAAAGCGACCTGTTCCCACCAGCACAGCTACCATGATGGCATGAGGTCCTGTCTGCTGAGAGTCAGCCGCTTCATGGCCAGCAAGAGCCAGGAGTCGGGGGACACCGGCGGGGACACGGTCCCGGGCTCTGATCCCGGGTCCCAGACGCACCCATCCTCTCCCGGGCCCATCCACAGGGCGCTGGTACCCGGTCCCGCTGCCGCTGCCGCTGCCCTGTCTCCTCCACATCACCAGTACGGGATGTCTCATCCACACCTCGGCCAGACCGGCATCCATAGCGGGGAGCTGCTCTCCTCCACGGCCGCCTGCACGCACATCAGCGAGCCCGTGTGGAGGCCGTGGCCCCAGTGACAGATGTTGTTTTACATGTGTACTGCAGATGCCGACTGACTGTGTAAATATGTATTTTATTGTACAGCCTGGATGCTTTTTGTACAGTGAAGATATTTCTCACGAAGTTCTCCTCATGTGGTGTTTGCTTTAGGATTCGCGCATCATGGGTTTGTTTGTTTTTTGTTTTTTTTCTTTTTTAGATTTTTCTTGTGAATATGATATTTTTAGGCGGCCGTCTCGGCAGATTATGCCAATTTTGATATTTTTTTACAAACACGAATCCTTGCGTGTCTTTGGCGCTGCTGCTCTGATCTGACAGCTGGCTCGGAGTTGCTGTTGCTGTGTTTGCTCTGAGATATGATTCGAGACGTCGCACCGGAATTACGTTTTGTGATCTGTGCTTTCTGAATTGTGTGTTGCCATTTGCAATAAAAGTACGACCTCTTGTTCCTTCCACATCAGTAAGAGTGGCCTCTTTGCTGTGTGAACAGCTTGTACTTGAGCAGCTTTCCAGCTGCGCGGTCAAAGGAAAGTGGGACATCAGGACAGTTAGCGTCATCCAGGCTGGACAATAGTGAGACACATTTGTCTATTGACATGTTGATGGTCGGGGAGCCTGTTGCTTCTATGATCTTAAGTACAGTTTTTTTCAAATGTAGAAAAGCAAACGACAGCAGCCATTAACACGCAGTCCAGCAGCCAGACGTCCAATTTACAAATTCCTGAGCCAACTCAGTGCCACATCCACTTGGCGTATCTAAATCAATAAAATGTGCAATCGACGTTTGATTTCTTTTTGTATGCTAGGCCTGCACTTTCAAAGCAAACAGTTGTATCTTCTACACGCTGCTCAGCTGTTCTTTACGTGCAGAATTACACTGTTGGTGTTGGGACAGACAGACAGACAGCAGACCCCAAAAGCTGTCTCTTCTGAAACAATCGATCTTTTTTTTTTTAATTACAGTGGCATGACATTACTGAGGGTGAATGCGTCGTACACGTCGTGTAAAATGGCCCAGAGACCCACTCTTATAGAGGTATTTTGTATTCTGGGTTTCTGGGTGAAATTGCTGGAGTGTGTGGACAGCGTGTTAACGGCCACTGTCGTGTGCTTTTGTACGTTTGGAAAACGGGCCGCCCCTATCAACATATCAATGCACATGTTGAAGGTTGCTCTCCATCCTGGGCTAAGGATCCCGCAGAGACTGGGGTTAAAAGCGAAGGCAGGTTCAACAGCTCATCTGATCGCTGTCTGATGGTTCTAATATCTGAAACGTTTTTTTGGGGGGGTGCTAGGGATCGGGGTTTGCAGTTTGTTGATGCGGCTTATGCGTTACAATTAGATGACGTGCTGAGCCCCGGACAGCTTGTGTGCCACGGTGCGGTAAAACCACACGATCATCAACTGCGACGATCCCGTGACCCTGCGGTTGGTCCCGCACACGTTGCATACGCGCATTCCTCCAAAGCCTGTTTGAAAACGTCCCGCATCAAAGCGGGTGTTAGTCCCGCTGGGCTGCTCCCCGACAGGATGCTGCTCCTTTGTGCGCTTTAAGGTTAAACCTCCCGGAGAAAAAGCCCGCAGGACTAAGTACATCAATTAAAGTTGGAATCAGATTAGCGCGTCATCCGAGGGGCATCTGTGTAAATGAATGTTAAACGGCTCCAGTGGCTGAAAGTATTGTCAGTGTAAAACAGATCATCCATCTACTTAAAAAGGCCTCTGGTCTGTTGAGGCGTCGTTGGGTGACTGCAGAATGGCCGGAACACTTTAAAAACGGCAAGAAACCCTTTGCTTCAGCAAAAGTGTGGCCCCCAGAAACGCACCACGCAGCCAAATACTCCAACCAGCAGGCGTGTGTTTGTTTCTACCAACACAATAAATGCAAAGTGATAAATCACCTTTTGGCCTCATCAACAAACCATTTGAGCTCCGCAGTCACTCCCATAAGCTTCCTCTTTGGCTCGAGTTGATCCGTATTTAGTTGGTGCATTTTCTTGGGACCAGAGCTGTTTTACCGCTGTTTATCTGTATATAGAGAAGGGTAGATTTTCCTTTGTTTTATAGTTCATATTTGCTGCTGTTGAGCTGCTGTAACGTGTGAAAGTTGCAGCCCTGCGTTTGATTACAACGTGAAAAGACATGTAATGCACCAAAATAAGCGCCGACTTTTAAAAGAAAGGGGCCACGTGTCTGGACGTTCTAACGGCAGCGCGCCTCTCGCGGCGTTAACGGCTTGGCTGCCGCCCACGCGCCAGAGGTGGCGGGCCTCGCTCGTGCGCGAACACGGCGCTTCGCGACGCAGCGCCTTTGTTGCGCATGCGTGCGCGCGTGGCGTCGGGTATTTGTACTCCGGGTCCAACGTGAAGCCGACTGTTGTTGAAGGTACGTGAGGATTTAACGCTACAAACCACCACCAAGCCGGAAGACGTAGACGCCCGTTGTACCAAAAAACAAACAACAAACAGCCACCGTCAGTTCAGAGTAGCCACAGTTTGTTTTGCACGAATCGTTTCCAGTAAGTTTGACGCATCCGGAACATTCACGCTGCTGTTTACAAAGAATCATAGTCTGGTTCTTTTAGACGTTTAGCCAACGGTGTGTGGACACCTGGCCATTTAGCTTCTTATTAACATGCAGGCTACTTTGTTTTAGATTATTCCCGCTGTCTACATCCTCCGCTGGTGGCAGACGTTCATTCATGGGAACACCGCTGCACCGCTGGGGGGCGGGGCCTGGGGGCGGGGCGGGGCCTGGGGGCGGGGCGGGGCCTGGACAACATCTGCCACCAGCCGGCCCCTGCAATTACAGGCAATGTTCAACGGGGACAAGAACACGATTAAAGCTCAAGGAGAAAGTATTGGACCTTTCATGAAAAACATGTTTATTAGTAACGAGAAAAGTCACAGTAATAACGCTGCAAATTAATGACAAGATACAAGCAGAATTTAATCAGCCCTAATGTTGTAGGTTTACATTATATTATGACTAACCCCTTCTACTAGTCTCTCTCTCTCTCTGTGTGTGTGTGTGTGTGTGTGTGTGTGCACGTGCACAGCTGGATCACTTCAGACTTTGCCAACAGCCAGGCCCTGAGCTCTCTGGAACTCCTGCTGTAAACTGGACAAGACTTCTCGATGCTGATCAGACTTCTTATCCATCTCTTTCAGGAGCGTCTCGTACCTTTGACTGCAACAGGACAAGAAATGGGGTGGGTGGGATAAAAACAAATTATCACATTTGGCCACATGTATGTCCGCTAAATCTGCTCACAAAAGAGGCGTTGATCGCCTGTCTGTATAAAATATCGCTCCGTGCCACGTACTGCTAATTCTATTTCGGGTAATGATATTTTGACTACACCCATCCCACACAAACTGGTCATGAAGTTGATTCAACACTAATTACTGTCTACCCACCAAACTCCTTACTGCCCCCTACATGTGAGAGAGCATGACAACACAGCGAAGAAGAGAAGAGATTAAGATATACATTTGAAGTTTCTGTGCGAGATTATTTATAGGGAAGTGATATTCACCCTTGATAATAATCACATTGACATTTATGTTGACATTTGTAAAGTCACAGGAAATATTGTGTAAATACCACTTGATATACCACGATAGTCGAGTTTAGTATTTATGTTGTGAGTTTTTGCTTTAATACATGATAGACAGCTGGCAAAAAGCATGTTGGGTTACTGGTAAACATATGGTAAACATAAACAGTTGTGTCCTCAACATTGAGGCAAAAGAAAGCTACATTTCTCAGACACATTTGGAGGAGCCTGTTGGCCTGTAATGATGCATTCAATTCAGAAATGTGGACTTTGGAAGACCCCGTCCTGGAAAGGGTGGCACAATACATAAAGCGTTATACAGCAGGTGTGTATGTTCCGCCTAACAAATACTCATGCAGTCTATTTGCACAATAGCTACCCGCCACAGTATCTCCTCAGGGCATCATGCAAAAATATAATATGATCACTGCTACAGTGCTTTCAACCAGACATTGAAATTAAATCACACTTTCGAGGATTGATAAATTGTAGTTGTACGTAGTTGCTAATTTAATCGGTGATCAGCTGCGATGAGCCCTGTGGCTGCATTGTATTTCGGGGGATGCATTTCCTCTTCTCCTCCAACATTACCACAGCATGTGCACTTTGTCAACAGGCAGGCTGAGTAATAACCAGAACGGACCCCTTTCAAATTAAACTACGGGAATCACTTCTACAGAATGGACCACGTCTTTAGTAACTCACATCTCGCCGTTGATGTATTCCAGCCTTTTTGTGACTGTGGCTTTGGCCTCATCCAGGTCTTGCTTCACCAACACTGGGCCAATAAGCTTATAAACTGTGTTTGTGCTGTCCAGCAGGTCGAGCTCCTGCAGAGACACAGAGAGAGAGAGAGAGAGAGAGAGAGAGAGAGAGAGAGAGAGAGAGAGATCTGTCAACACTGAACACACACATATGCAAAAGCAATGAGCTAATAATGCGGACAGTCCAGAAAACACGCTTCTTTTTATTTATTGTTTTTTTTAAAGGAAAATGAGCTGTTAGTTACCTCTTTCACAATGTTGTTCTCCGTCAGCTGCGTCTCCAGCTTCTGTCTGGCTGACATGCTCTTGCTAACATCTGAACGACAGACGGGTGTTATTAGTGAGTAAAGTATCAATCTATTTTTCAACAATGTGATGGCAGTATTGTTGCAACCATAAATATACAGGACATATTTAACGAGATAATTCGGCGTAAGCTTCGCTGTCCTAATAAGGTTAGTTATCGTTAGCTCGCCACAACATGGCATGCTATGAGAAACCACGCAATGCTAGCTGGCACCCACCTTTTTGCATCTGTGTATATTTTTCTACTTCCGCTTTCAATTTCTTTTGAATGGCCTCTGCCATATTTGCGTTTGATCGAAAGAAGTACTACAGACCGAGTAAATATATCAAAGAGACAAGTCGCTAAATGTGGTATGACATGAAAGCTCTGTGCTAGCTAACAGGAAAGGGCAGCGGCTAGAGCGGATGTTAGCTGGTCCCTTCAAAGTAAGAGCCTACGCTTCTTTGCGGTTGTATTCATGACAAAGACATTAGCACACATAAACAACACAAATAAATATCGAACAGTAAATCCACTGCACAGTGTCTATATGTAATTTAATTTAAATATGTTATCGTTGATTTCTTCTAGTTGGTATTGTTTTTGTTTTTTTACCCTGTCACGGTTCCGGTGGTTTACGACATTGTTTTACGACACTGCACACAGTTCGTCATCGCTCTGGTTCAAGATGGCCTCGTCGTTTTGGAAAGGGGTTGTCGGCGTCGGACTTTTTGCTTTAGCTCACGCAGCTTTCTCGGCGGCACAACGTAAGTTTCTGTGCAGGGAGAGAAAACACGGGTTTCCGGGTATTTGTTCATTTCAGCAGAGCTCCGCTGTTACCGACTAGGGCTATAAAACAGCCGGTCGGGCCTTTCGGTCCAACAGCTAAGTTAGCTAACTAGCCGCTAGCGCCGATTAGCCGCGTTCAGGTGAATTGGCAGCCCCGAAAGACCGAAAACTTCACCTGCCGTTAATGTTAGAACATCACTGCCGCTGACACGCAACGTTTAGCGTGGCTGGAATGGTGTCGCCTCCTGCAGACCAATCCGCCGCAGCTGCTTAGCTACCTGTGCCACGGCGTAATTGTGTTCAATTGAATTGCTGGCTAAAATATATTCCTCCCCTCAGATCGGTCATACATGCGTCTCACAGAGAAGGAAAACGAGACGCTACCAATTGATGTGAGTCAACTTCATCCCAGTTCTGTCATTTTGAACAACAAACCCCATAGAGTCGTCTATGCTGTTTTCATCCTTCCCTTTTTGCTTAAATGTTTGCAGATTGTACTACAGACCTTACTGTCGTTTGTGATGACCTGTTATGGAATTGTCCACATTGCCGGAGAGTTCAAAGACATGGACGCCTCCTCAGAGCTGAAAAACAAGTAAGTTGAGTTTGTACCCCGCAGCACCACCTTTCTCCCTTGATAATGTGGTTGTTTGTGTCCTCTTGCCACATGGGAAGCGCGCTCACCACCTCGACTGCATAGATGGTAACAACACTTTGAATCAATTCCCACAGACACGCAGCGATCCTCCCCGAGTTGCTGTTATTTTGCCGACACCGTGTTGTGAAGGCCAGATCCAGCTTTACACGTTGTGTTTTTGTACATCTCCGGGCAACAAACAAGTTGTAAAGAGAAAAGATCGATCGTATCACGAGTGCACCGAGGAAACGTTCCCACAAAGAGGCAGGAAAATAACAAAGCATCTATGAAGTGTAAGACCAAATGGTTTAAGTACAGAGCTTCAGGTTTCCTCGCCTTTTTTAAATAATAATTTATAAACCCTTTTTTAATAATGTACACCTTTAACTGTTGTGTTAAACATAACGGGACGATCAGACACTTTAGACAGAAAAGGTTGACGATATTGGAGCATTTAGGAAACATCCCAACAAATGGCAGAAACAATAGTAAGGCATCCTGTTACATATTCTGCCAAAATCATATACTTTCATATACAGTATGTGTATATATACTTACACACACTGTGTTTTTAAATTGGTTGCATGCCACATACAGATTTAAGGAAAAAGACTATTGATGAAAATGTTTTGGCTTCCCAAAGCTATCTTTACATGCAGTATAAGAGGAATAACTGTCTCTTTCTGGAAGTTTATTTCTCTGCGTTATTACGTGTTTTGACTGTTTCATACTTACTCCCAAAGACTCAGTCCTACATGAGATATAGCAGGGCACACAGCAAGTCGGTGTTATTTATACTGCCCCAAATCACATCAGTGAAATCAGTCACATTTGCCTCAGAAAAAAGCCCAATTGGTATATATTTTCAAACTTGTGCTGCAGTAGGTGTCCCAACATGTGCACAACTGCCTGTTTGTCTCTTTTGAAAGCAGAACAATATTTGTGCTGTGCCAGTCTTTACATTACTTTATCCTCTTTTATTTATTTTTTTTCTCCCCCCCAGAACATTTGATACACTGAGGAACCACCCATCCTTTTACCTTTTCAACCACCGCGGTCGGGTGCTATTGCGCTCGCCGGAGGAGGAGCCCTCCTCTGTACGCAACCAGCAAGCCCTTCCCAACCCCATACGGCTACGCAAGCTGGAGCATTTGCACTGAGACTGGCCTTTGCTGCCTGTAACGCCATCGACGTCAGATAAGATTTGCTTTCGTTAGACAGTGGAGGGGGGGGATGTGACAAGTCATCTTCCTCCACTTTAATTTGTATTTGTACATAAACTAATATGCTGTCCAAACATAAATAACTGTCCATAAAAGTGGCCACCACCATATTCAACACTGACCGTGCCAACCCTTCAATTTTTCAAGCAGATTTGTTTGTATATACAGTATGTAATCGCTTTGGAGTCTTAAGATACAGAGACATCTTCCCCTTTTTTGTCCCTTCTGAACTGAATTGGGAAACTGCTGTCTTTTAGTTTGAGGGGCATAAAAATGTCTGTTTGGTTTCTGTTTAATTTCAACCACACGTTAGTCTTCAGCAGTTGTCTGGGCAAAACATTTGTCAGCAGAAATAAGTTTTGTTGTATGAACTGAGGGCCCTTTATTTCTTTGATTTCCTGGAAGCATAAAGGCTCATCTGTACTTCTTGTATTCATTAAAGAGGTTCGATTTATGTCACAGGAAATCAGCTCAAGGTGACACGTGAGAACAGAAAACATTAGACAGCCCTTCTAATGATACTGTGAACACTTAAGGCAAACTAGAAGGAAAATGGTACATTCATTTGGGTGAAGTCTTTTTTTTTTTCCTTCATTTTATGTTTTAACATTTAACAGATGTTTTTAATTTAATAAAAGGTATACTGATTTTACAAGGTCTCCGAATCTGTTATTTTGACTTGTATCTCATAGTCAGAGGCTGGACTATTTCTTCTGTCTGACAAAAGGGATCAAATCTCTGCTGCAAGCTGTTGAAAGACAACAGGAAGGCAATGCTGCTTAAGCAGTGTGGCGAAATTGGTAAGAAATGCTAATAGAATTACAGATTTAAGAACTTTGTCCTTGGGAGGGAGTGTATTTTCTTTTAACAATGATGCAGATGTACCTGTGACCTTGTTGCTGGACTGCTGCATCACAAAATTTTCCACCTGATCAGTTGCTCATGTCGGCCTCTAGGTGGCAGTGTGAGTTGTCAATGAAGCTGCACCAAATCATTTTCAAACTTCCATTTTTGCAGCAGTGTTTTATGTCCATGTCTCCTCTTTATCCCTTTCAGTTGCAGGTGGTTCCTCCTTGATTTCCATTTAAACACATTTGAGGTGAGGTTAATTCCAAATTAAAAAAGATGTAAGCTGTTTCTTTTGGATTTATTGATCCATCTAATGGAATCCATCTAAGAAGACAGCTGAAAATGTTGCCTTTGTTTAGGGCAAATTTCTAGTTTCTTTTATATGGTGCAGGATATTGTGGAAAACACCTGGGGATCAGAACACCACTAACGGTTGCAATGTGACAAGACAAAAGCAGAGTGGGGGGAAAAACAGTTCTACTCAAAAAATTATGTTACCAGTATCACAAATAGACATTGAGATTGCAGTTAGTGTTGATGCGGTATTCTACCCACTGAGCTGCTCCAGAGAGCAACTTCATCTATTTGTCCTCAAACTGACACTTGTTCATAATATGGGATTTTGTAAATCAGAGAAAATGTAATTGAATTTCTCATTGTGTAAAATAACTGTCTGTTCTTCTCCAACACACTGAGAAATATTGGTCAGTTTCAGATTACACATCTGTAGATAAAACATCTGTTAACCAAAGATGAATTCAGCTGTATGTTTGAATGCAAAATGTACAATTTTATATTATAAACATCACGTCTAGACAGAAAAACACCGCTGACACGAAAGACGATATACCATTCTACAAGTATTTTATTTTTTGTTTTGTTAAAAAAAGCAGGTTCATAAAACCTTTTGTTTCATATATATGTATTTAACAGTTTACAAAATTGGTTTTAAACCATTTAATTCAAAATATTTCTTATACTCTGAAATAAACAAATTCACAAAAATAATCTATTTTCCTTATGAACGTTAAAAAGTAGTGTACATCTGTCATAAAAACAAGGAAAACAAAGGAGGAGCGCTAACCTGGGTTTATGTAAAATGCAGCAGAGGGCAGATTATCAGCTGTTAATGTTCAACAGCAGGCCACTGACAACTGAGCCTGGACAGATGCATTAAGTCCTCCCAATAAAGTTGTAATTCTGGGAACCAATGGAGTGTTTGTGGAGTGTTTCTCTGTGTGTGTGTGTGTTGGATGGTTGGAGGAGTAAACTCTAAATGGATACCAACAGCTGCATTCACAGATCTCATGTTCTATTGCTGTAATGGCAGCAAGATGGCGGATAATGATGCTCAATCAATAAACTGTGTTGTGGTTGTAATTCATAGACAATTCCAGACAATTCCAGTCCAACACAGTAATGTGCAAGTGTCCCAAAACACTGATACATCTAAATACTATATATATATATATATTTGGACATTTAAAAGCCAATTAATTAGGTTAACCTTTTTAATTTGGTAACTTGCAGACTGAAAAAAATGCTAATTATGTAGGATAATATACTGTATATATACCATGAGACGAGAGAAATGTGTCTACCATTTGAGATTTTGACACACTTTATACTGAGGCACCAATTCCTTTCATATGGCAGTATTGCAGATACAGGATTTTTACATCAATGGGATGTAGTACCTTGATTTGAGTCACCAAAAATAGAAATTTCCATCTAGATATTTTAACTAGTTTATCTGGTTTGTCAATTGAATATTCCATAAAATTGCAGATATATCACTATTGCTACTGTTACACAAAATTACATTTACAATATCGCCCACCTCTAACCCTGATGCATATCAGTATTACCTGATATGGCTAGGAAAATGCTAGATAACGGTATCATTTTGTGGACCAGATTTCTCCTGTTAGCCATAAATCTACACGAATGTACAACAATTTATTACTCATCGAACAAAAATGGTTGCAGTCTCACAAACACTTTTCAGACCAGCTGAAGAAAGGTCTGTTTTTAAAGAATAACAATACCAGGAATAATCCTGTCCATCCCTTGCTCTGCCATTTGAGGATCTGACGGCCTGTTGTGTCTCCATTGTGCGTCTTAACAGAGTGTTTGTGTGTGTGTGCCAATGTGCCGATACAGACAAAAGCCATATGGATGTTTAAGGCATCTGTCAATATAAGGAGGATAATATTTAAAGTCTCTTTACTAATCCTCAGTGGATCTCTCCCGAAGGCCCTTGCTCCTCTAACAGGATGTGATGTAACAGCACAGGAACAGTGCATTTGACCTTTCCCCCCCTCCAGTTCCCCAATTTGTCTTTTTGAGGGTAGTCAACAAGGACGTCTCTTTTATGGTCAACAGTCAACAGATGTACTTCAGAGGAGAGGGGCCTCATTCCCTTTTTCTAGTAACAAAGCAAAGATGGCTTCCTCAATAACTGCTATAATCACTGGGAAGCTGTGAGGATGTCGCATGCTTCTTCTCCAGTTCAGCGAGTGTCACCTCCAGCTGCTGGATCAGTACCCGCTTCTTGAACCTGCCAGAGCGGCAAAGGAAATTAGAAAGAAGCAGGGAATAAATGGGGAATTGCAACTATACTGAAAATGCATGTCAAGGGAACAAGCTTCCAAAAACAAACCATGGGAGATGTAGTTATGTGCCTTTGTTTCTTACCTGACAGCCTCTTTGATGGCATGTTGGATGAAGTACCTTTGAACATTAACTGGCCCTTTCACCTGCTGCAGTAGTCTGAGTATCGCCTCATAGTCTGAAAAAGACACAGATGATGTGACAGCCCCATGTTCCCAATATGACACTTGCTTCAGCAGATTAGAATAAAAATGGATACACTGCACTGGCTCATACTCACTTCGCCCAGGTTTGCGGACCTCCTTGATGACCCGACTCCTCAGCTCTGCTTGGCTGCCATCGAGAGGGGCTATGAATATGGTCTCAAGCACTGCAGGGTCATGGTCTTCTTCAGTGTCCTCTAGCTGGCTCTGTGGACTCAGTCGGTCACAGTTGTGTTTCTCCTCCAGCGGCTGCTCATCTATACCATCTTCCACTAGTCTCTCATCCGTCATGTTGGCGTCCTCTCCCTGATCTGTTGCCCCCGGCCCGGCCTGCTCCTCTAGGCTCAGTGAAGGCGGGATCCCTGCTACAGTGTCCATCTCAGCGGGCCAGATCTCCCCCAACTCAGGCCCAAGAACCCCGTCACCGTTACTCTCAGTGACCACCATGTTGTTGCCATCCACTCCTGAATTTAAATTGTATGTATGTCAAGTATTCCTATGATCATACAGTATAACTCTCATGTTCCAGGTACGTCTTAATCTTACCTTTGTGCTGTGGGATGGGTTTGAGGAGGTTCTGCTGCCCTTGAACCCCTACTGGACTCTTTCCCACCACCACGTGGTTGGTGCTCCCTGGTGGAGTCTGTGGCCGGCGCAGCAACGGGGACATACTCCGCCTTCTCTTCACAGTGGTGCCTAAGTTGGAGTCGCTGGAACTTCCTCTTCTCTTATTTTGAGGGCCCGTCACAAACTCATCTGCCTCATCGATCATCATCCCCTGAGATAAACATACGAGAACATGAAACATTCAAGAAGAAGTAAATATTGAATGAAGACATCTCTTAAAAACCACCATGTGCATAGGTGAAGAGAATGTAAGCGGTATTTTGTGTTGATATATTTGTACCTTCTTATCCTGCTTGAAAGGATTCCCAAATGTGTGCAGGCGTTTAGGTTGGTCAGGGTCAATCTCTCTCAAAGGAGATGTTATCATTTTGAGGTACTCCTGATAGTTTCCCATCTGAGCCACTGGGATGCTGTGAAGATAGTCTAACAACCACAGGACACGTTATTAGTATTAACAAAACACCGTAGTAACTACACAGGATTTCCTACAGATGTTTGTGTTCTTTTTCCTTTCTTTTTATTAAGTCTTTGGAGATTTATCATTCATGTCATTAAATGGCTGCCACCAACCAGGCATGTCTCAGTGCAGCCTTTGGACAAATCCTCTCAAATTAATCTTAACTGGACCTGCTTGATACAATTTAAAGTTATATACTATATATATATATATATATATATGCATACTAAATTAATTGCATTCAAAAGTCACCTATGACTATTTTAAAATTGCAATTAATTGCCAAACAGTTTTTCCCTCCTCGACTTGATGTTTGAGCGCTTTCCTCAGGATATGGGGCAGGACAAAAGTATTCAACTGAAACTTAAATGACTTTAACAGTAGGATTTTATACCTTCGTCTTGCCCTCGGATCAGTTTTTGTGACGTTCGCAGCAAATTGGAGCGCATCCGGGTGAGCTGATCTAGAAGGTTCCGTCTTGGGATGTCGTAGGCATTTCTATAAGCTTGAGGTTTTAAATCCTGTGAACACATCAGCATATCTAGTCAGAGAAAACCCACCAAACACTGCACATGCCCTGTTTGTCCTGTAGATTTCCCACCCGCATAAAGTATGTCAGAGGTGTAATTTCTGTTTTTTCTTCTTCTAAAATCTACCTTGTTGAGCAGCGCGATCTGGAAGCCAGCAAACTCTTTGAAGTTCATGTCCACCAGGCGAAGGGGTCCCTCCCCGGTGATTCCCTGCAACAACTGCTTAAAGTCCCGGCGATGGGCCAGAGAGAGCGAGCTGGAGTGGTTCTTCACCTTTATGCCGGTTTCTTGGGGAGCCTTCTTCCCCACAGACACGATTAGACGATCTGATTCCATCTTTGCCTTTATACCAACAAACCAGGGAAAGAAAACAACTGCCTGCTCAGATACTTCAGTTCAGACTGAAATAAGATTTTGGTATGGAATATTGTTTAGAGCACAGGCAGATCAATGCATTTTTGGGGTATATTTTTCTATGTTGATTCTTTTGAGTCTTTTATATAAATAATTTCATACTTAAACAGTGAAATTTCTGCTGTCACTCTTGAAAAGCCATCTGCTGAGCTCAAACACTGCTGCAACAAAATAAAAAGTCCTCTAGCACACAATAGAACAAAGAGGAAGGTTTTGTTTTCCTCATGTTTGGGAAGTGCATCGTATAAAATGCATTAGATACTTTCATTTTCTGAACATTCATTGCAGTGTCAGCGCTGATTATCTTAAAGCAACTGACTGCAATAGAAAAATTTAATAATGTTTATTTCGTTATTGCCTCACATAAGTGTAACATTGTTGCCTTGTGTTTGACTTGACCCGCCAGATTCCAT
The DNA here is from genome assembly GCA_036023855.1 of Gadopsis marmoratus. Classification (NCBI taxonomy): domain Eukaryota; kingdom Metazoa; phylum Chordata; class Actinopteri; order Centrarchiformes; family Percichthyidae; genus Gadopsis; species Gadopsis marmoratus. The sequence goes on from JAVQJF010113914.1 coordinate 14,743, forward strand.
TCCATGTTATGATTTGTGGAAGAGGAAATACATCTATGTCTTTGTTCTTGACACTAACAGGTGCTCTGTCTCATGCTCAAGGACTTGAGTTTTTACCTGCTGACTGAGCTTCTTCAGGTAAGAGATAACACTGTAACTCAGGCCACAGTCCATGGTGTCGGCAATAAGATTCGGTGCACCCATCATCCTCAATGCCTTTTTTAAGGGCTGTCAGAAGATAGCAAGAGGAAACGGTGGATGTTAGTCATGTGCAGGAAAAATAGAAATCCATGCACTAAAGGCAGCATAAGTAAGATAGTTTACCAAGAGGAAGTATGGAGGTATTGTCTTCAGGTACATCTCAAAAGCCTGTCGCCACTTGAGGTTTGGTTTTAGTTTGTGCACTTTAAACAAATCATCTGAAATGAGACAAAGAAAAAAGGACTGTCTGAGCACAAAGTGTTAGCATTCTGGAATAGTGGCCAGTCACCTCCACCTGCACCTCCTGCTGCTGCTGCAGGGGCTGACTGTTAACACACATCAATATTCAGGTGGTGAGTCTAAAACTAGCATCAAAAAGACACACTACAATGTATCCTTCTAAATGCTTGTTATAAGCCTGTTACTTGTGATTATGTTTATGGCTAAAGGGGGAAAAAAGATTGCAGATGATGAAAGTGACCCAGAAAAGGAAACCTTTTTAAATGTAATATCTGCTCAGACCTACTGAGCCAGAAGTTTTGAGGCCGCTTTAAAGAAATGGTTTACTGTCTTACCGAGGAGTGGGAGAAGGACTGGGTAGTTGTAAGGCATGACAAACAGGTTGACACAGGTGAGAGTGGTGCTGGCTTTAAGGTAGCCAAATGGCTGCCCCAGGTCATTTTGCTTCGCACTGCTGGAAACAAACACCTGAGGACAACAAGGGAAATCGTACAGTCAAATACAATTTTGGTTAGTGATCTTCAAAGTTCAAAACCTTTTGCAGATCCGTGCTTAGTGACCACGCTTCATAAGTGAGTCTCGTTACTAATTCACAGCTACCAAAAAGGTGAAAAGACTCATTATATCTGGTTTTCAGACAAGTCCCAGAGGCAACACCAGCGGCAGTAAAAACAAGCCGACGGGTGTGAGAAATATCGACCATACCTGCCAACACATGTGTGGTGACTTCCTTTCCAAAATGAACTGGGTGAGTGGAGATGGCTCCAGTTCATACTTGTCGAAGGGAAGCTTGTCGATCACCATGGGCTCACAGTCCACACAAGAGAAACGCACCATGGGATGTGCAGAGCGAGGTGGCTGGGAGCAGGAGATGGAGGTAAGTGAAGAAAGGGTTAGACATATGTATCTGTGGTATCATGGATCATGTGATGTCCTTGCAACATCAACAGATGTGTAGAGTGCAGAATGAGCTTGCAGAGTTGGACTCTTGCTCATATATTGGCTGTAAGTCAACGTGACAGACTGGTGTTGGTGACAGAGAAAAAGAGGACTGCCAATAAGAGAGAGAAAGACAGAAAGACAAGAGAGACATGGTCACATGGACACTATAAATAGTAGGGGATAAAGAGTGTAAATTCAAAGGCACACTCATATATCCAGTTCTTTAAGAGGTGACCTGCAGAACCACAGATTAAAGGTGCTGCTAAAGGTGAGTTATTTTAAAGCCTCTCTGTGCTCACCAGGGTAGGAGAATTCTGGTCCGGCCAGAAGGACTCCGGTATGGGCCAATGCCCAACAGGAACTCCTGTCTTCGGGTTCGGTCGCACATAGATGAGTTTGTGGCAACTGTGCCACGGCTGCTGGCTGAAGGACGACATGGGACGACTCAACTCCACTGAGTTGTCTGTAAAACAAAAAAAGGTGCGATGTCAGGGAGAACACATTTCTCAAACAAATGCTGACAAACACAAAACTAAACCTGAGTCACTGATATAAATAAGCTTTTCTGTCATTTTCTAAAATAGGCTTTATCTCCCTCAGGTAGCTCACATTTTCTGTTTAAAAACTTTGTGTGTGCGAGTCAAATTATCTCTGCCCCAATTTCTATACTCCTCGATCTTTGGCTGGTCTAGAAAATTCACTCAGTTCTCCTTTTAGTGTAAAACTGCACTGTGGTGATCCAAGATTCTCTTCTGCTTTCACCTGTTTTACTGCCCACTGTGCTTTTGCTCTAACTGACTTTACGACGTGATGAGACAGAAACTTCTTTCAGACTGCATAAAACATTTGATTCATGTTTTATGCACTGGGCTAGTAGCGAATAGTGACCCATTTGTGTATAGCAAAATGTAATAAGGGCAATTTTTTTACTGCTGTTCATACATGTTTGTAAATATTTCCATAACTATTTTAAAATATATTTGCACACTCATTGCCTTTTGTCCATTCGGTGTGCGTCATCAAACAAAACTCACCTTCTCCGACCAGAGGTGGATCTGGCCCTGTCTTCTCAAAATTAATGACAACCCCACTCTGAACTTTTTGGACCAGAGACTCCAGACACTGATTCAACATCCTCTGTGTCCGCACACAGTATGATCGCCCTGAGACAAAAACAGGAGGAGCAGCTATCATATATCAGAGTGAAGGGTACAGACACACAATGATTATGAAAACAAATGGTGGCGTGCATGCAGGACCCACGCTGGGGCACCAAAGTTAAATAAAAAAATAAAAAGAAGAACCTCCAGTGACTTCGCACATCTGGGTGATGGCAGATTCATCGGTGGGGACGCTGCCAAGCTGCTCGTTGTCTGGTGTGGCTGCTCCCGGCAGCCTCAGCACCAGCGCAAACAGACGCTGGTCCCAGCGAAAGGGCTCTTTGGTCAGCTCACTGCCTGCCAATGGAGAGTTCAGAGGCAGGTGCAGCTACACAACAGGGTAGATAAGGATTAAGGGGAAAGAGGTTGATATGTTGATACACCATTTGCAGTTTTACATACATTACCATTCATGTCATTGCAAAGTCTGAACAGATCGCATTACTACGAGCGGTACAGAGTAGCACTACTGCTTTTGTTTCATGCTCTCACCTCATCTGGCACCCCAGAGCTGTGTGTAAGCTTGTTCCCATCAGTGATAGTGATGATCACAGATGGCTCGAGGAAGAAGGGGTTACGGCCCTGAGAGGGAAACAGTAACATTCGGCAATTAAATCCAAGTTCAGGCAAACAGTGGCCCGATTTATTCTTACTAATCTGTTTTCTTTACACTCCAGACCATCGTTCCACACCAGAAGCATTGATTCTGGGCTTTGTGTCTCAAAGAAAAACCCCCATCTCCTAAAACACAAAATGTAACTGGTCTCTCGTGCTTACAGTGATGGCAAAAACACAGGTACACTGTTTAAACATAGGTCCACTGTTGGCCAAGCAGGTGGACACATACGAGGAGTTTGAGTCCAGTTTTTCATTGCTCTCAACATACTTACACACAGTTCCAAGAACAATTCACAGGAAGATGGATATAAATAGACATACAGCTAAAAACAAGGAGAACAAAGCTGAACAAAGACAGCTAAACACAGTAATTAGTATGGTATTAACATCACACCTCTTGGATAGTAATATGAAGTGCATGTTTCAGCTTGTAATCTTTGCTCTGTGTCAGAATGCATCTGTAAGCTGCAGAGTGTCCTTGTGTTACTCATTAAGGACAGAGGCCTCTACCACTGTGCTGCAGGGGTCAGTCCTGTCTAATTCAAACACCCACAGAATGCCTAAATAGTAGATTTACACATACTTGATGCTTAGACCTTGTGTCAGTACTTGAGCGTGACCTGCAAGCAGGGGTTTGGAGGGAGGATGCGTGCGAGTAGCTGATGACAGTGCCAGCTGAGGCAAGACGGAGTGGATTAAGCTACAATCAAAAGTCAATATTCTGCTCTTTGTCGCCAGTTGAAGGAAGAACGAAATGCCAGCTGAAAGCTTTGTTACAATCATCATCAAGACCTTCATTTATCCAGGGAAAGTCCACACATACTGTACGTGTTGGCTACATCAGGATAAACCTTCCTGACAATCACTGTGATGTCATTCTTAATAGTTTTTATTAAGACAACCACTAAATGATAACAGAAACATGGCAAGGCACTGCCTTGTCAATCAGTATGTAATGTATATTAAATATACTATATTAAATGTGTACCTAATTTCATGTTTTCAACCACAACCAAAAATGTGTTTATTTATGTAGTCATAGTATTTCATCTGGGAGTAATATTTAAAATCAGGGCTGCAACTAACCATTTTTTCTGCAAATTATTTTCTCTTTTAGTGTTTTAAAGGCTTTCTTATGGAATGTCAGGAAATTGCGAAAAATGTCAATTTCCTGAAGTACAAAGCGATGCCTTCAAATTGCTTCGTTTGTCTGTACGACATTTAAAACCCAAAGGGATCCCGTTTATCATCACATTAAGACAAGGAGCAAATCCTCACAGTCAAGAAGCTGAAATAAGGGAATGTTTAGCATCTTTGCTTGAAAAACCACTTAAACAATTAATTAACAAAACAGTTGACTATTGACTAATCAAATCTAATGGTTTCAGCTCTAATTAAAATGGCTGTTAAACCGTTACAGAAAAACAATGAAACTACTACGGAGAGTAATCCCATAGATGAGACTGCTGCCAAAGAAATGCATAATGGGAATATATACCTGTCCATAGTTGTCGATGCCTGAGACGAGGCGGTTGAGGTTAAGCAGGTCAAAAGATGTGCGGAGAGCGTGGCCTAAAGTAGTCAGCCCAGATGCCTGCAGGTTCTTCAGCTCGCACATGAAGGTGGCATGGTTCTCCTTCCAGCCTGCCTGAAATACACACACACACGGACAGTGTGCTGAATGCACTGCACAGCAAACAGCTATACAACACAGAGGCTGAGGAGGCCTGAAGTCACAATACATGGTGAACAGCCACAAACCAAAATAGATCCAGACTCACAGATATCCAATGCTATGTAATTACAATGAATAACAGAACGACTTTTGTTAGCTGACGACCACAACTGATTTATGTCAAGTGCAACACTGCCACTTTTGGTAAAAAGGAGTTTAAGCCTAAGAAACCCACTGATTCTTTGCGACATGACATAATAGTAACCATTAAATGAGATCAGGTTATGTCAAGCTCTGGAAATAGAATATAATATTGCTGAAATTCAGGCCCATATATGAGCTGAATGGTGCTGCTTAAGAAAAAGTCTAATTTCATACATGACAAGCATCAAAAATACGCTTCGTACCGGTGCCTGTCCTGTGTGGGGAGAAATAACTCCCACAGGAGAGGATGTGGGTGTGTAACTGCTCTTGGACTTTTCTCTAGCGGGTACCTTAATGCTGCAGCATCATGCTTAATCTAAGGATGACCTGCAAGCTTACCACTTCAGGAGGGGGGGGGGGAGACATGCAGAGAGAGATGAAGAGTAAGAGAGAGAAAACTTGAAGCCCCAGCAGCAACATGTATGCTCTGAATCAGGCCAGTGGGTAGATTTTTGGATATCATTCCAAAGCCATGATTTGGGTGGGATTTCTAGGAATGTGCAGAGTGGTTACACGAATGATCTTAGATAAATATTATACAGTCAGACGCAAGCAACTTCTCTGCAGCAGAGCTGTAGATGGAAACTCCTTCACAGGCGTAGCAGCAAAGTAATAACCCAGACATAGAGCCTTGTGTAGGCCAGAAGAAATGTAAGGCTTAGCTTGAACTCAATAATTCACACCACAGAATATTTCTATTTTCTTCTTGACCAATCTCCTCTCTCTCCCGCTGCATCAACAATTTATCGCCTCTGTAACTGTGCAATCAGAGTAGCCGCCTTTCAGTACAACCTTGTCCTTTCATCATAATCCTCAGCGCACAAAGCAGGCAGAAACAACAAAGGAGAAGGCAATGAGAGGAAGAGCAGGAGGAAGAGGAGTCGAAGACAGACTTAACAATGGGGGAGGAGAATCAGACGTTGGATTAAGATGTTACGCAGGAGACCATTTGAGTGGGATGCATGAAGCAATGCAAGGTCAGTGACTGAATGAATAAGGAAGCATCACATGAATGACAGCATCCGCTGATAACATTTTGTCATGACCCCAGTCCCACACATAAGCCTACAGTGTCAGAAGAAAAATCACGCAAAAATGTTTTCAGTGCTGTGGCAGTGAGCTCAAGTGGAGGTCAATAAATAATAGCCTGGCTGTTATTTTGCTCTCGCACAGCTTTAAATATTATTGCAAAGCAAGAAGTCTGTGCATCAGTTAGTTGGTGGGAAAAAAACTCACTATTGAAATTCATCTTGCTTATATCTAAACAAAATGGGAAGGCTTGCAGAAATGAGTGTTTAAAGAACACTAAATATATTGCAATAAAAGTAAAGACAAGATAAATGTTGTTTGTTTCAAAATCTATCAGAAAAAAGGGAAATAGTAACTCTTCACAATAGCTCTTCTTATTGATCACATTTTAGGGTTACATTATGCAAAAGAAAGCATTTAACTTGATATTAATTTACCTAATATAGGTTAAGTAAAATATAGACAAAGTAAAAATGTAAGATGCCTTTGAACGGTAATAACAGACATAAATCACAGTGAGTTAAATATTTTAATACCTCTAAAAAACCCTAATCAGCTGATAAAATAAAAATAATTGTATATTTTACAAGCCCCATTTTTCACTTTTCTCACTTCTACACTTCCTGTACTCTCACTCCTAGCACATGTTTACTTATGCAAACATTTCCCTCGTTTCTGTTGCTTGTATGATAAGAAGAGCGATAGAAGTCCCTACTGCCTGGGCATATAAACGGAGCATGTAAGATATTATACCATATTAATATATTTTTTTTATTTAATTGTCACAAGAGACTGTAATATTGTCGCTTCTGGTCTGATGGTCCTGCGGCTGTTGGAATAGTGCAGCAAAGCACACTGAAGCTGATCTTTCAAGAGTGCTATAAAAACAAGACATGTGGAATTAACTAGTCATTAAAAGCACCTCTGACTATAATTTATAACATATGCCTTGGTATCTATCTTGTAAACCTAGAATATAGCAACTATTAATATGCATGAGATAATTAAATACTTTCCAGCGATGGCATTTTGTAATTTGCTCACGAGGCATGCAAACAAAACAAAAGAAGACTTTACAGGGAAGGCAAACTATTCTATGTCCTGAAGAATTAAGGGCATGAGATAAAGTCAGTACTCGGCACATTGTGTTGATAGTAAGTAGAGTGGTTCTTTGTAGACAGTCAGGAGAGCCAAGACAAATCTATTACAGACCAGTCACTGAAGCAAATCAGGGACTTCAGGGCCTCGTGTGGTACTAACGTTTGTATTTTATTGGGCATGAAAAGCTCAGAGACAGATGTGAGCCATGTCATAAAACAAGCCAATAGATTAGTGGAGAGGATAGCCCCCCTGAAACCCCTGACATGATTGCAGTGATTCACAGGTTGAATGTTTTTGCCTGGGCGTGTGTGTGTACGAACACTAGAGAGCTGTTTGTATGCTGGGCCATAATGCTCATAGTATCGGTATGACAAATAATTATCATATGAATTATGATAATTCTCTTATAGCGAACTCACATACAAATTTTTAAAAAAAAATAAAAAATCTCATGATGAAGAGGGCTTATCAACTTTCAGCCCAAACTGGCCAATGGTAATGCGTGGATGGTGCAAGGGGAGGAGTGCAGAATGATTGGCGGGATCCTTGACCAATCAACACGTTGTACTTTGAAAAAAAGAGCGACGTCACACGCGATAATAAATCTCTCCGCCTCCATCTCAACGCCCGAGACTTTTCTCAACACAAAAGCAAAATGTCCGCTGGATGGTCGGAGGCAGCGCAGCTCCGGGTCTGCGGGTATTTGGAGCAAAAAAAATGCCGTTTTTCGCCACCGGGACGCCGCCCAACACTGACTACAAACCAGAAGGCCAATAAAGTCTCACTGACAGAAAAACACGTTCGACGTGTCAAATGTAAACATTGTATCAGTTGCTAATTACCTTCACTCCGTACGGCGGATCATCGAATGTAACTAGCATGTACCTGTCGCCTCTACTAGCCGGGTCTCGGGCACGCAGCTGTCAAAAAAAGAAAACCAAAACAACATATATTAATTTCGTCCACTCTCGCCCAAGGAACCCTAAGCTCTCCATAGGTGCACACTTGCTGGAAAAAAAAAAGTCGGGGTGAAATAATTCTTTACCTTCATAAAGACCTCAACCGCGCCTTTAGCAACGTCCAGATACGTCGTACCCAAATAAGTGCGCTGATTCATAGAGGCGGACGTGTCTAACAGGAAAAGTAAAATAGGCATTTTAAATGTAAAGCCGCGGCTGTATGCTTTTCTAAAATAACTGTTATCCACATATGACCTATCGTGCGGCCAAACAGCTCACACATGTGTGTGTATATTTGTTATAATATGCCCCCCCCCATCCAGAAGAGGGCCGTCGCCTCTGCTCCGTCTCTATCTGCCTTTCTAGAGCTCTGTCTCAGCTCGCGCTGTTCAACTTCTGCTCCTAACCGAGCGGAACGCCCCGCTCCCTCCGCCGCGACGCCATTGGCCGGGCCCGATGTCAGTAGCCACGCCCCCTTCCATATATAAATATGTAACGAGGAGCGACGTCTCGTCGTGTGTACATCAGCGTAGCGGAGGGTTTTGGGCAAAACACGGAGGCTCCTTAGTCCGAACCGGGACGCACATCTTTCACATGCCACGCGATAGACTCGCTCACACCAGTTTCCGCTGCGAGTTGTATGTGCGGCAGGTGTTCACAGGTATGGTCTATAGTTCTGTTGTGTATGTATACATTTATATCTACCCTGAAGCCAGGCAAGTGATAGTTGTAGCTGTATAGATCATCATGGACTTGACATGTCTTGCCAATCCTCCCAACACACACACACACACGCCGCCTTTCTTTCTCTCTTGCTGCGTTCAGGGACCCGCAGAATGTTCGTCCTCTCGAACCTATAACACCAACATAACAGGAACACGTGCTGTTACGTCGCCGAACAAGGTAGACAAAAATATATAAGTTGGACATTGTTAAACTCTATGAATCAACTGTCATACTTACAGCGTATGCATTTTGTGCTGCAATCGCAGAATCAAAAGAAAAGAAACTAAAACTGAGCGGAGATCAAACGCACACAGATGTAAATATTCAAACGGCCGACCAAAAAACATTATATGGGGAGTGGGAAAAGTCACCTCCTTTATTAAGCATCTAAAACCATAAAAGGGTACCGCCTGTTCTCCATGTGCTGTCAGAGTTTTAATGATTCTGACGGCGTCTTGTGTCCTTTCCATCTACCCTTACCAAAATCACAAATAACCGCAAACGTATACTTATGACGAACTCAGACATATATCAAAACAGATTAGACAAACGCATAGAATAGATTTAAAGGTCAGTGGAAAATCATAGGAGTTTTCTGATTACAGTACACTGTATGTACCGTATAACAAAAGTTCTTTCCCAAAGCACTCGTTTTTTTCCCAATTTGCTGAAAAACGGGTTGCGTGAATCAAATGATGAATGATGAATCAAATCCAACATAATGGGGCAACTCAACATAAACTTGACTCTGACTAAGGTTTTTACTTTTTTTTCCGGCCGTGCAACGAGAAAACCACTGGTGAACAATGATCTGATGATGAGTTTGTGGTCATTGTGGAAACCCCTCGAAAATCAGTGCCCTTGAGTCAGTAGTTGATCGTACATTTGAGCACAATTCTGAGCTACTTTATATGACCATCAGGGTGTATCCATGTAGTACAGTGAATACATCATGGTATTCCCCAAATAGAACTGAATTTGCCTGGTTTCGGGAGTCCATACACTCCTATCTACATACTTGGGACGAGGGAAGTTATTAAGTTATTATAAACACACGCACGCACGCACACACACGCCCTGCCTGCCTGGCTCATCTTTACGTACGTTTTGTTGACGTCTTGCACGTTCCCGTTCGCCCTGCGCCAACCCAGCATGCACCGCGAGGTCTGCAGTATGTTATTGACAAAGAAAAGAGAGGCTCGGGCGAAACAACAACAGGGCGGGATCCGCAGCACGAACCCCGGTGACGACCGCTGCCGTTACACGACCCAGGGTGCTGACAAGCGAGGTAACGTCTCACCGAGGTAACGAAACGAGCGTCTGGTGTCTTTTCTGCGGTGACACTGCGCGCAGACGACGTTAAGCGGCTATCGGCTAACATTCTGGGGGTTTCCTCGCCGTGCTAACGCTAGCCTGCGCGAGCAGCGTTAGCGTGACAATATAACGACGTGTTGTTACGGTGTCGGAGGAAGCACGCGTCGCTGTACCGCGACCATAATAACGGCGGGCCGTTTCTAAGTCACCCTGTTTCTTATTTTATAACCAACACATTTTCACGAAGACCCAATTTCTTGTGCCTGTTTACGTCGGCGTGTACGGTTACGCTGTATGTTTAAGGCACCTTTAGCACCTTAAGACAGTATAACCGTGAAACAGTGGGCCTCAGATAGTTGAACAACAACAAAAAGTGATCGACTAAAGCTGCGTTGCCGCAAATGCAACGAATGAATGTAAGTGGAGGACAACAAATGTTGCGACACCACGCGTCTGGTCCCTCGAGTTCTGCCGTAACCATGTAAACACACAGAAACACGTGACCAGCAGCCACATGGCGTTCACTCAATACCGTTTGCCTGGTCGAACTTAGGTCATTTAAACTTTAACAAGTTCCGTTAATTGAATGACCGTGGCCTTTTTTCTCTTATAGCCCTGCTCTTTGGCTGAAAAAAAAAAGAGCATCCAAATAGTTGAAGTGAAAAGCTAAAGGACCAGGGTCCGAGCACTGTGATACTGGGCTGTATTGAAGAAAAAAATGACTTGACTTCACCCCCCCCTAAAATCCTGTAGTCAAAGTTAAATTCAGTCAAGTGTACAGTCAATTAAGAGTGATCCTTTGCATTGTTAATTCTGTTATGAATTAGCTTGTGTAAGTGGTATTATCATGTATAAGGTGTAAGAGAGTAACTTATTACAGATATAAGGGTATCAGTATATATGCTGGTCAATAGCAAATTGCAGTTCTGAAATGCCAATAATATATATGTATATACATAGTATATATATATATATATATATATGTTATTACTAGCTAATGCTTCTAACTTTTTTAGATTTTTCTTAAAACTCAAATAGTGATATTGGTATTGGCCTCAAAAATCCATTATCACTTGGGTTGTAGTTGAAACGTTTGAAGTGCATCATGCTTCATTGTACAGTATTTGTCACATAAAAACTATTAAGGTGCAAAGTAACTACCAACAACAGCGTAATTGGTATAACAAATGCTATATTTCCTCATATAAATGTAGTTGACCAAACGTAAGAAAGTGTCCTAAATTGTAAATAAGTGGCAGCGTGCCGAGTCAATGTATTATATGATTCATCATCGCCTGTGTTGCTTCACAGTACTGTGCCATGGCCCTGAGTCAATGAGAGCGGGAAGTGCCATTTCCACCTAAAGGGAGTTTACTCAGCTTGATAGATTGCAGAGAGAAGGGTGGGGGGGCCCAGGCAGACCGTGGACGGGGAAGGGGAAGAGCTCAGCTGGAGCCAATGCAGCAGCAGCATCGACAGCCTGAGCTGGTGGAAGGAAGCCTTCCGGTGTTCGTGTTCCCCACTGAGCTCGTCTTCTACGCAGATGAGCAGACGTCCCACAAGCAGGTGCTCACCCTCTACAACCCCTATGAGTTCGCCCTCAAGTTTAAAGGTCAGTTGACAAGAGTAAAACATGCTGTATCATTTTTGTTATATACTCCAGATTATCTAGATAATCTGTGTTTGTCTTCTCTCTTTCAGTGCTGTGCACAGCGCCAAGCAAGTACACAGTGGTGGATGCCACCGGAGCTGTCAAGCCACAGTGTTGTGTTGACATGTGAGTTTGTTTGTGTATAAGACTATTTTTTTTCATGCAGTGGTATAGCACTGAGGGGACTGCATTTCTTATCTATGAGCTTGTTGTTCTCTGTGGATTCATGTCCATGTCTTAATTGTTTATTGCTTATTGTGCTTAATGTTAACTTGTAGGTTTGTTGGGCAGATTTGACTGCATGTTTTGAGCCAGATGGTTGTTAATACAGCTAACTTTCCCACCCGGGCAAATAAGGAGTCTGTCTTACGTTCTATGTCCACACAGAGTAATCAGACACAGGGATGTGCGAGCATGCCATTATGGGGTATACGACAAGTTCCGACTCCAGGTGTCGGAGCAGAGCCAGCGGAAAGCTCTGGGTCGCAAAGAGGTGACGGCGACGCTCCGCCCTTCGGCCTCACAGGAGCCGCCCAGCCCCCGGCCCCAAGATGAGGAACGCAGAATGAAAGAGCAGTTTGCAGACAGCGAGTTTTTTGAGCAGACTGCATTTCAGACAGGTAGGATGAAGGCGCGTGGCGTGGTGTGGCGTTACCACTAGATGGAGCCAAGTGCTCATAAACCCAAATATGGAACTGTTTACCATTTACAGGACAGGCAGGTTGCTTTTTGTGGCCTATGAACTTGCATATTATATCTCCCTACATATCTTTATCTAGTATAACACGAAGCATGTTGTAATCATCTCCTGATTCACATTTGATCTTGTAGCGATGTAAGTACATGTATATTATGTGTCTTTCTTCACTTATACCATACATCAGGGGTGCCCAACCTTTTTTGAACCAAGATCTACTTTCAAATTTGATTGTCGGCGAGATCTACCAGTCTAAATAGGGAGCCGTAGCCAGCCTGCCAGCATAATGTAATGCACACAAATAATACTATGCCTGAGTTTATCATGTACACATGTGCATTACAACTGATCACAGTGGATCTACAAAGGCACAAAACATGTAGTCACAGGAATTTGTAACTGAAAAATATCAAATTGAACTTTATGATTAAAGTACCTGCCTTATACATTTTGTACACAAATATTTGTGGCAGTGGGTGAACAATATGATTCCACCAAACCCATTTGTAGTGAAGCTGCTACCTACTTCATGTTGCACAATATTTCAGCGTTTTTACATTTTACCACAGATAGTATTCACAGTACTATATTCTTCAGCGTGCAAAAGGTGTCAATATCAGGCTTCATATCCTGAGCAGCAGCTAACCTCAGAATGTCATTTAAGTGTCTGTGTGTGAGCCTTGAGCACAGCTTTTGTTTTATTGATGATCATTACAGAGAACACTTGTTCACAAAGGTAGGTAGTCCCAAACATGCACAAAACCTTTGCAGCCAGTGTTAATTTGGGGAACCCTGGCAAGAGATACTGGTAAAAAGTGTCCAAGCCCACTGAGGCAAATCTGTCCTTTAGATCTGCATCACACTGCAAATCAATCATTTCAAGTTGGATGTCCACAGGCACATCAGAGGCCTGGACTGAGAATGGTGAGCAAGAAACTGCAAATTCAGTCTCAAGTTCACCAAAGACCTGAAACCGTCTTTCAAACTCCCTCGGCAGTCCCGTTATCTTGCTGTACCGTTTCATGTCAGCGTTAACTCCGGTAGCAGCACATGTTTAAGACGGGGGAAATGAGCAGGGTCACGGGAAGCAGGGACATGACCATTTCCGGTTTATCAACAAAATAAAACCCTCCTTAACTGCCAATACGAGGAACACAGTTGAGGGAGAAACGTATCTTTATTTTGAAAGGACCACACAGGATGTAATTTGCCCTCGCTCTAGTCAACTGTACACAGCAGTTTTGGAGTCTCAGGACCAGACCAGGACGTGTGACCGGGACAGAGATTTGGGCCCGAAGTCTGTCATTGATACTGCGGCCGGACTGGACCCATTGGCGGGCCGTAAGAATGACACCCCTGCTTTAGATCTTTAGACACTTCTCGTGATCGACCGGTTGGGCGCCCCTGCCATACATGTTACTGCATGTATAAAACAAATATTTTTATTTATATTTAATTATGCACTCAGAGCAGGTAAGTAGGAAAACAATCGTGCAGGCCAAAGCGTCATTGCATACAAGATCAAATGTATCTTCATTTTATGTGTTGTCTGCCACTGAATTTACCAATACTGAAGTGGTAGAGTATTCGCTATTCTCTCGTATCCTGCAGGCATTCTCTGCTAGTCTGAGTGCACAGTTATGATTTTATCAGCCTCTGTGTCATAAACCCGCCCGTCTGTTTCGCTGCAGCCTTCTTTGAGCTCTAGCGTCTACCCTCTGATTAAAATTCTATCTATATAAATAGGTCTGACTTTTCTTTGCCATATAAACTTAGTTTGGTAAAGGCTAAGTCTGGTGATTTTTGATGTGATTGTCAACAAGATATTGTGAAAAGCGCAAACAATCAATGGATCCCATCGTCTGTGTGTTCAAAGGCTGATGTATATAGTTCCTCTCTTCCTCCTCCATTGTATTCCCAAAGCACATCAGCGAGCCTCACCTTTGTGCTGGGTAACATCTTCCTGCATTACCACGAACATGGCTAGTTTATTTTCGAGTGAGGTCCACATACACCATGCTGCTGCAGTAAACACTCACCAGAGCACCAAATCTGTGCAAGAAAATAGTCCCCAACACACTCTATTTACCCGTTAAAATGAAAAAACGTATACCTGAGCCATTATCACAGATTGACGTTGGTTGTGGCCTTTTCGTGGGATTTGTTTCTATCCTTTAGCCATTCTGAGTGATGTGCCTGATCACAGAGTATATGTGTGTGTGTCTGACAGAGAGCCGTCCTGTTGCCGGAGGCCCCAGTCTGCTGACGGTGCTGCTAGGCCTGGTGTGTATGGCCGTCCTGATGCTCCCAACCCTAGGGGAGCAAGAATCTACTGTGCCTGTCTACCTCCACTTAAGTGTTAACAAGAAACTTGTTGCTGCTTATGTTCTCGGTAAGTAGAAAAAGGAATCGCACAAACTTGGCAGAATGAGGTTCGTGTTGTATGTTTAAAAAAAAAAAATCCTTTTTAAATGTGAACCACGCTGCTGCTGTTTATGAAATCACATGGTTAAAAGAGTGAGCGCTGAAGTATACAATATCCTGTTTGTTTCAGGTCTTCTTACAATGGTCATCCTACGCACGTGAAGTGCTGCGAAGCTGAGGGGAGGAGGAAGAGAACATTCTCACACCAGAGGCACTACTACGCTTCAACGAGTACACCTGACAGCAGGGGGGCGGTGCATTCAATACATTTTTAGTACACATTTTCAAATCCACATACTGCTTGTGTTAATACATGATTTGACACAATGAACTGATGTAAACAGCAAAGACCTCTGGTGTGTCAGTCAAAGGGTTGTTGGTGTGAGAGGATCTGTCCCTCCGCAGGGCCTGTGAAGAAACATGAGGCCACTTGAAAGTGTGACCTGGCCTCATATTCCATATGTCTGCGTTATTATTGCCATTATGTAACAGAATGTGGTTAACTCGAGTATGAAGGAATCTACATGCAAACATGGTACATGTATATAAAGCCATTAAAACTTTGTTATATTCACCCATAACCATCATATTTATGTTTTAAAGCATTTTAAGAGTAGACTGAGGACTAAATGCAGTTATTTGCATGTGCGGGTACCTTATCTGAATGACTTATTTTTCCAGCAAGTAAGATACTTTTACATGTCACCAAAGGAAAGATCTTTTGAAGACAATGCTTCATTGGCCGTACTATATCAATGCTCCATTCAACGTCTAATAAACTCCCAGTACAGCTGCCTGGTATGATGTTCATAGATCAAATCAGGATACTTTGTGTTGGTCTGGAGAGCGTAGCCTAGAGCAATGCATAATGGTTACTGAAATTATCCGACAAGTGTCCCCAGGTGCTGGGTGTCATCAGGTTTGACAACTGAAAATAATGATTTCACACTGGCTGCATACCATTTAGTTCCACAGCAGCACGAAAGGTTTCGGGATGACACTATCCTACTGTGACCCCGGATTAAGTATTAAGGTTTCAAATGACCGTTTCAGAGCTCTGGACAAGAAAAATTTGTCTCATTCAAAACAGCCACACACACACACACACACGTAATAAAGAAATAATTTATTTAGCCCTGACGTCTGCTACGATTGCAATCACAGAAAGACACACGCATAGACAAGGGGTTAGCCAGCTTGGCAGATTACACCCTATTACAGGCAATGTATGGTATAAGATTACTTGCTAAACGCATGGCCTGAACGATGACTGAGGAGAAAAAATAAATCTTGTTGACAGCAGGGCAAGCCGATGACTTAACCACTTTATTTGTAGAAAGGAAAAAAGACATTCAGTAATCTGCAACCACGCTTTTCGTTAAATTAAAAAGGGGAACCCTTCCATAAAATGATTTATAATCACTTTCTTTTACACACATTAAAAGGCTACAGAGCCATGAAGGGGTTGCACGGGGGACAATGGACACTGGTGGCCGTGACAGCTGAAAGCAAATTCAGGTGCAAACATCACAGTACAGGCGTCTTTCACATACTGTACTTGAATTTTTCTTTAAAAAACAAAAAACCAGTCATTTTACTTCCTCCCTGCTTACACACAGGTTGAAACGTTACAGGACTAAGTATCCTGTGCAAAAAGCTATTAATAAATGTAACCACAGCAGAAACATCACTCACAATGTGATGGGGCCATTTTGTTTGTGCTGCTCGTCAGTCAGCTGTATTTGGTGTGAATGCCAACAGGAAATGGTTCACTTTTACTGGGGATAGAAACCTATCACCATACCACTTTATAATACATATTTTCTTCCATAAATAAGAACTTTTCCCCAGAAGGAAACAATCATCACTGCACTCAGCTTCTCTGCAAGAACATCCTGACAAGAACACAAGATACAGAGCAACCTTTAGTGTTGAAAGCCCAAAAGTGATGGCCATCGTGGTGCGTTAATTGCTCATAGTTGGCAATTAAACCTGCAGCAAGTCCTGGGGAGCCACAAGAAAAAAGAAAAAAGGTTCACCACAGTTCAGCCTCGATCATAAAAAGTGTTGAGATCTGCTGAAAGCACACCATCTTACAACAGTAAGGAAATCTCCATATTTGCAACCCAAAAGTTGCTTGTTCCTTTACAAAGAGAACTTCTGCTGTTGAAGACCTGTGTCCACATTCACCTCACAGCCAAACTTAAAACTACGTACGACGTCTGACAATATGTACAATACAAACAGAAGGAGGAAAACAATAAATTAAATCTTACAAAATCTGCAGACATACAGAGGCCAGTGGACAGACGTTTTCCAGCACGAAAACGGGGAAAGGTACAACTCCAAACTGTTTTTTTTTGTTGTCCAGTGTGCAATGTCTCTCCAGTGAGGGGAACTGGTAAGACAGATGTGAAGCATAGCCACTTATGAACACAATATCACCAAGAAGCAGAGCACCATCCAACATCCTTCACTAGCAGCTGGTGCTCCGTGTCTTCAGTCATTCCTAATTTCGCACACACAAAAACTCAACCATGGCTTTCATTTCCTCCATTCAAAACATCTACACCGTCCAAACTGTAGCCATGAAAACAGCCGCTCAGAAGCAAACATTAAACCAAATCTAGGCAGTGGTGAGGCGGAGGGTCTGAGAAGGAAACGTGTTCCCTGAAGAGGCTTTTTTCGGTGCCAGTCCTTTCTAGTGTCTCCTTCCACCCCTTACTCACTTTGGGGACAAATCCTGGAGGGAAGCGAAGGGCGAGTTGCTGGACGAGGAGGGCGACTCTCCCTCCATTTTTCCTGGCGAGTCAGTGGAGGAGCCGACACTGCTGAAGCTGCCATCCAGCAAATCTGGCGAGTGGCTGAAAGAAAGGCAAGTTCAGTAATGGTGTTTTCACACCTATTTGCTCCAGTCCCAATCAGTAGACGAGTTTAAACTCTGGAGAAGTTCCCTTTGGGCCAGTTTATTTCACACAGAAAAATCCAAACGAACTAAAATGTATCACTACAGACCACATGACACGGTTCACGCCGCAAGAAAAGTAAATACAGGAAGGAGGTCCTGTGTCCCGGACTAGTGCATATTCCTGTGAGAGAAACATTGCTGGTTCACTGTTCCGCTAGTTGCTGCTACTAGAAACAGTTTGCGGGTTCAGCCACATCCCAGAATACAAAGCACACCTGGCTACAGGAGCCGTTTAGCTCAAACTCGAGTGCACCAGGTACCTGGGTCGGATCACGTACCCGCCACAAACAAACCGCTCCAGAGTTCATTTGGAACCGGAACTTTGGAGACCACCACCTCTAAAAGGGTCTCGGTACAGTTGCTTTGCACCCGAGTGCGATTGCTGTGTTCCCACCTGCCAAAACGAACCACACTAACCGGGCAAACACCAATTTTCACACTTTATAAAACAGGTAATGCGTAAAACACCCTTCGTCACTGTGACAAACATCTGCTGTATTACAGTCTGTTGAGTCAGTTGATTCCGTTTACTGCAGCATTGTTTCCCTTTTGATATTAAAATAATCTTTTGAAAGAATGCTGATGTTCTACATACAACTTACAAAACAAATCCATCTTAAATAACTCCCAATTCTGAGCTTGACTCAACAGGAGCGACATCTCAAACAGCGCGAGTTTGACCAGTCGCTCTGACATTTTTCGCTGATCAACAAAGTCTTACCAGGAACCCAGATCTGACAGGTTGGAGACGTCGGAGGACAGCATGGTGGTGGTTCCCTGGAAGAGCCTCTTAGGCTGACTCTCTGTCTCCATCTCACCTGCAGAGGAAAGCGGCCCTGACACTTAGAAAGCTTTCTCAATACACCCAGTCTGTGGCTGATCTAAAGAGGGGAGTGAACATCATAATCTGAGATGGTACACAGTACAGGTCATATCGGGTCATTACGAGAGAACCAGTCTCAATGTTACACACCAAATGAGACCAAATTCAAAAAGAGAGACACGTAAAGAGGTTTACATACGTCTACGGTTTGAAGAAGGTACCTTAAAAAGAATTTAATCAAGCCAAGTTCACAGGCTACATAAATATCAGAATTTTAATGTCTTTTGAGCTGCCTCTAATACTTTAAAGATTTACATCATACAGTCAATATTCCCTTATTGCCTTTAACAGCCTTCAGTCTGAAACATAATGCCTTGAATTAACAAAATCACTTTGATCCACAAGTGGCTCTTATGGATAAATTTAAACAGATCAGAGAAGAATTATTCTCAGAGCATTTAGGATGTGAAAGGCGAGTCCGAATCCTCACCTTTGCGTTTCATTGGTCCAAGTATGCTGGCTCTTATGCAGTTGATCGGGCTTTGACTTCGTCGGCTGAAGAACAAACACACACACTTTGTCAAACCAATACATTTTTGAAATGCAGCCACAATCAGTTACAGGTGCAACTGTACAAAAACTTTCATGTTAGGAATTACAGTTTACGAGACGTATCTAAAAAGTTACAGCAATATAGTTGTGCATAGAAATGGGTTTTTCTACCAAGACTGGCAAAAGGAAACCCATTTTAAAAAGGCACCAGGTACTACTGTAGGCTCACCGCAGACAGTGATGTTAACCAAATAGACGTTTATTTAGAACAAGACTAAAGTAACACTGGTAAATTATAAGGCCATTTACTGCAGTTAAGGCTTGGTGCTCACCTGAAGCGCCGCGTTGGGCTGGGTATTGGGCTCGGCGTTAGGCCATTGCTGCTCACGAGGATTTGTAGTGAAGGGGAGAAACACTGCTGCTTGCAAGAAAGTGAAATAGAAATGACAGACAAGGCTATTGACTCAGAAGCATTTCGGTACCCAAACAATGATGTTGCTTGCAATAAAAGAAAAGCAACATTTCTTGGAGCTGCAGCAAATTAAAAGAAACAAATGCACCCAAATGAGTTCAACAGGAACAAAGTTTTGGTTTTGCTGTTGCCAAAAACATTTGCTTCCTGCAGGCTGCCAGACTTTCATTCAGTCGTTAGGAAAACCAAGTTACCGCCAAACCATGAAAATGCTTTAAACCATTATCTTCATCTGGTTACTCTCAGTCTACATCAGGTTATGTGCACGTAAACACACCGAGGGGTCAGACGTACCTTCTTTCCTATGCCTCTGGTTGGCGACGGGGCAGGTGACACGGGCACAAAGTCGATGCGCTTTGGAGACGAAGACGCCGACTTCTCATCATTGTCACTCTGAGAACACACAATTACCAAAACCCATTGGTGGCCATTCATCTTACACCCTACCTCTACAGTTCTACCTAGAACTCTAGTACAACTCATTCAAATAGAGTGTGGGAGTATTATACTACCACTTCAGTCCGACCTTGAGAGACTGGTGGCCCTGTTAACTCCCAAACTGTTAATCTAGCATGTTTGTACTTGTCCACTCTACAGAATGAGAGCGGTCAACACCGGCCCAGGGCCAAAAACATGCAGTGGGAAGATACAAGTGAGCCGACTTTCAAGGACTCCGAGCTACAGAACACGTCAACAACACTGACAGGGTAAATAAGACAAGCCGTAGTTACCAGACTAAGGTTTTCTTCCCAGGACTGGCTCATTTGCATGGCAGCTTG
The DNA here is from genome assembly GCA_036023855.1 of Gadopsis marmoratus. Classification (NCBI taxonomy): domain Eukaryota; kingdom Metazoa; phylum Chordata; class Actinopteri; order Centrarchiformes; family Percichthyidae; genus Gadopsis; species Gadopsis marmoratus. The sequence continues at coordinate 35,257 of JAVQJF010113914.1, forward strand.
AACCTCCCTGTGTATACAAAAAGAGAAAGCAAGAAATTAGTTGATGCTTTATTAGGTCCTCTTCATCCTCATTCATAAACGCACGACTTACCGCTCATGAGCAGTTTCTCTGTTCATCACATCTACACCCTCTTCCTGCAAGAGCACACAAAAGGGTTCATGTTATCAAGTCTTCGCTTACCAGGTCACCCCTTAGCTTTTCTGACTAACACACACTCTTTAAACAGATTTCAAGTGCACCAACTAGACCAGGCCTAATTCTGACTGACGAAACATACATCCATGACCTCATCTCAAAAGCTCACATTGAACTGGTTTTCATTTCACTTATGGAAATTAAATCCAGCCGGTAAATGACACCATTTCCTGTCGGGAGTCCGATGCTACCAATTGATCAACTCCGTGAGATCTACGGCCCGTGGGCTCCAGGAAGTGCTACTCTAGCATGGTTTGGGTTTTTTTTTTTTAAAAAAAGACACCATCACTCCCTGCGGCTGGAGAGGGAGACCGCTTCTCAAAATGGAACATCTGGCAAACGTGTCAGCAACGGTGCCTCTTCTTACTTGTTTTATCTGATGAAGCCTGGTGCTGGGGACGCGAATAGGCGACGAAGGGACCTGCAAAGGAGGAGGATGTGTGCGGAGATGAGAACATGACTCGGACACAAATTACCCGAGTGAATGCTGCACGCGTTTAATAAAAGCATTGTACCATGTTGGGCCTGTTGACAACTGTGGTGCTATTCCTCCGGCTGCGCAGGACCTCTCTCTGGAACACCTGGGAGTTATCACTGGAATGACAAAATTCAGAGCAGCTGTGTCACGTGTCCTCCACCCATGAGGTCAGTGTAACGCAGATCACTTCAGGGTGAATTAAAAACAGGACAAACATTCACTGGCAGATTATGCAGAACATTATTGCAACCGTGTCATATTGTAGAACCTTAAGCCATTTATCATGGGTGCACTGTTGGATCTCCTCAAGTGTCCGTCGGTCTGAACTAACGAAGACGGCATTTCCAGATCCAGCTCCATCTTTTCTGGTGGAAAGACTCCAGAGTTGTTCATGTTGCTCGCCAACGCTGTCGTCGCCTGTTCCAAGCACTTGAAGAAAAGAAAAATGGCCACCCAGCTCAGCGAAGCTACATCGTTGTTAATGTGTGCCGACTTGCAGGTTTTGAAGAAACCTCGGATCAGTCACGCAGAAACGGAGCGTGATTCGTGAGACAATAACGAAGTTGCGCTGCAGGTCAGTAACCCGCAGCAGGGAGCGGGGCCCTGCCGTGTGTCCGTGGAAGAGTTGAAGCAACTTCGCGCTGGCTGCTAATAAGTCACAACAACGTTGTCCCTACAATTCTACACACAACTAACTATGTGGTCGGCAAGAACTGGCCTGTGCTAAACGTTACGAGCGGTCACCAAACTTTCCCGGTGGATGGTTAGCATACCGCGGCTACATACCGCACAATGCCCGGCAACTGTTGGGCGCAAGGCGGTAGCGGGCGACGACACAAACGCGGCGTGTTAGCGCGTTGAAATTGCCGTCCTTTGGCAAAACGGGGGCAGCTGTTGCCCTCAAATCTAGCACACAAGTTACGTTAACGACGCTGCCGTTAAGCGAGTCTCATAACGCGAGTCTGCCTTCTGGCTAACACGTCATAGCTAACTAACGCAAGCTAGTGTTGTTGCTAGCTGGTCGATTCAGCCAACAGCCACAGCTACTAGGTCCGACAGGCTAAGTTAGCTTTAGCGCCAATAGCCATACTGCCCTGTCCAGAGCGACGGGGCCCCACTCGTCGTGTCGCTAAATGCTCCTGCCCGTCAGCCCGACAGCCACCGCGGCTCACAGAAGCAAACTAAACCGCGTCCGTTGTAAATACTAGTGTGGCTCTACAATTTCGCGTTCCGCTGCTGCAGGGCGCCGCCGCCGCCGCCAAAAAAAAAGAACCACATCCCAGGTTGATCACACAGGAGCTAACGTTAGCTGCTAGCCGCAAACTTCACGCCCCTTTTAACGTGAGCGGAACTGTCCAATGAACTCGCTTCGTTTGCCGGCGTGCTCAGGCAGAATGTGGCCAACTGCAGCCTTTCGGTTCCTAGATAAACTCAATACCTGTCCGGAGATGTCCGTGGTCAAATGCATCTTCGCAATTAAGTACATTTACAAATGTTTCTGCATGTACCTGGTCCACCGACATGTTTGCCCACAGCAGTAGGCCCCGCCCCCCATGCAGAGAGCACGATTGTTCAGGAAGACCTTCTGTTTATGAGTTAAGTTACAGCAGCCGAGCCCTCCACTGTTCCTGCTGCCATACTGGCTGCAACTGGCTTCATGTTGATTATTATCATGCCAGTTTTGGTGGTCTCCCAATGTGTAATCATCTCAATAATCTCAAGAGGATTTTTAATGTTAAACTGACAAACCAAGTGCCAATCAGCAGCCAAAACCCAAAGAATCGATTTAACACTAATCAGATTTAAACAAGCCAATCATCCAGGCTGTATCAGCTTAAAATAATCAAGTAATAATCAAATGAGCTCATGTAATAATTGGGACAATGCGAAAAGCCCAGTGTGAGGAAATATGCGTCGCAAGCAACATTTGTTCAAAAAGAAAAATGCACCTCAGCGGCTATTTAATTCAGTGAAGTGTGTAAACATTTCTTGACTAAGTTAATGGTGATACAGTAGACATGTCCTTTCTCTGTCCAGATAGGCAGCTTGGAGATTAAGGTCACGTCACAACAAATCAAACATTCATGATCTTCATGGTAACTAAAGAGCAAACAAGTCCAGACTCATCTTTTTCAATTCCTAGAAAGCTAGGAGTTCTGTTCGGTCCAAGACATCAGACACGCTATGTCAATACTTTTTCGGGGAAGTACTTTATCTTATCAGCATTATTACTGCATTTCCCATTATTTAATTTTATTTAAATACAGACAGGGCTCTGAACACAAGCTCAATAGAGGCTGGGATCTACCACACCAGGCAGGACCCCAGGTGCAGACTGTGCAAAGACGCCCCTGAAACAATCCAGCACATTATAGCGGGGTGTAAGATGCTAGCAGGCA